>CM070498.1:43820464-43829763 GCA_036324585.1 Champsocephalus esox
TAGGGCCGGACCACAGACCATCCACAAATACACACATCCACACGCAAAGTTACTACGATCAGTCTAACAGCACTACACACCGGGCACACACAGACAAACTACACCACTCACTACACACCCACATCAACCTACACAGTCACACAACAGCGCACAAACACACACACCAATCCACCATTGCCATCACACACACGAACACACATCCAATCTAAACACAGTACCACGACATACCACACAACACAAATCAATACTCACGACTATTAATCATCACACTACACACTTTACGTATCTACCACACCCAGAACATCGCGATGGATCATATAGCACCTCACCACCGAGTACTTGACCAACCGACACACATCACAATACACCACACAGCCACACAGCACAACTCAATGCAACATTCAAACAAACAACCACAGCCAATCTGACACCAATCACCACACTTAGCTACCACACTCCACCTAACACCATCACACCTCACTCAAGCGATCACACATACACAGCCACAACAATCCCCCCACTCACCCCAAAGCACAACACGAATCCACAAAATCACAACAACAACACACATAATATCTACTCATCGGTGGGACACACAATTTACCAATCAACACCACACGACAAACACGACCACCACAACCCGTCATCACACTAATCACACACACACAACAAACAAAACCCCACACATGCTACGAGCGCATCGACAAGACACCGATTAACAATCACAAAATGTGACCGCCCTCCGTTATCACCGCTCACAACAAGACCCCACCGACGTAATAACGAATCCCGAACACACCACACAACAACCACGACAACATATCCAATCACACAACGACAGGTACACTTACACACGTCCACAAAGACGAACACAACCGCACAACACCAACACAACACACGTCACACTACCACGCAGTCCCATGTATTCACGAACAACGAAAACAGCAGCGAGCAACAACACATGCAACACAGAAACTACTCACACCACACTATGAACACAAAACAATCTACGCACCACATCACAATCAATCGCTAAAGACAACAAAACAAACAAATCACACAACACCACACATTATCAACCACGAGCACACACCACCATCAAATCACAACGACCCCAACCATCACAATCACAGCACACAATCGACCATCTCAACCCCACCAACAACACACACGCCTACACACACAGGAAATCAAACAACGGTAAACACAACGACAACAAGACAATATCAGAGCAAACACACACAACCAAAACCATACATTTACAGAACACACCAACACTACACAAATCACAGACAACAAATCACACCACACGAAAATCGGATTACAATCGATCAACACCACCAACATCACAACCTGGACACACAAACACACACACACTGGAGAAGAAGGTGGGTTGGACAAACACACCACAACACACACACCACAGCTGACACGACAAACCAAACACACCCCAAGACACAACGTAAGTTGGGACTGTCTTAAACAACAGCACGGACACACCAACGAGTAAAAACAATCACGCCACAGACCAAAATCACACACACAAACACAACGTGACTACAAACGAAGAACACAGATCACACGACATCCCCACACAACACGATCGGACACAACACCCCACACACAGACACGACACAAGCACGACACCACACAAACCCAGGAAACGACCACGGGTCAATCACACGACACACAACCTACACACGAGACAACACATATAGATCAACACACACCACACGACTACCCACACGATGGGGGGACACACATCGATAACACACAACGACAAACACACTACACGATCACCAGTCGACGACAACCACACATCACACACACTACAGCACACCAGCACACATCCACATCACACAACAACACACACACGATCAACATACTTTCACACAACACACACAATCTAAGCGCGACACACACCGACTACGCACGACACACTCCACACACACCAAACCAAACGCACCACACCGTCTATCACGACACGCATCAAATCTTACCGGGACACTACCATATCACGCCACACGCCACAACACTACTATCACACACCGGACTACACACACGCTAGACACACACACACCGTTACAGAATCACCTCACACACCAACACTCACATCAAATCACACCACAGACACAACCACACAACAAGGCACACACGAATCCACAATCTATCACAACATAACGAAGACACTTGGTGTTAAACGCACACGGGTGGGTCACCACTACCATTCCACCACACGCCTAGCACGCGCACACTCACAAACACACGAACCACACGACACCCACTCACCTCGATCATCACACTCACCAGCACATACAACACACATAAACACTGGTAACGCACACACACACGACACACATGCAGCAGGCACACACAAAAGATACGACAACACACACCAACCGTCCACTCACACACAGCGCCACACAGCACCACACACACACACCACACACCCCCACACGACAAATCACGCACAGCAACACACACAACACTCACTCAACCAACCAAACACGTGCCAAGCGCACATCACACATCACACATCGACTACACTACAACAACACTCACTACTACAACCCACGACACCACACACACCTGCAGATCATGTGGTATGTGGCGAGGGAACACACACAGTTAATATCTGATACCATTAACTATTACTCAAACATCCACACTCAAAAACACACACACACACGATTCACACATCACACACAACACACAGCTCAACAAACACACACACACGAAAGATACACAACCAAAAACACATCGACACCCACCACAACTCACCCCTAGACCACCACATACGACTCACGCGCTCACTCTCACGCACGCACACCTACACACTACACACATCAACACACACCTACAAACAACAACACAGCACCACACAACACATCACCACATCCCACACACCCAACCACACACAAAACACACACGACACCTTAAAACACTACACACACCTACCACTACCCCACCCAAACAACACAAACAACACACCACCACACACACACACCTCACACACCAGCAACAACACACACCCACACACAGCAAACTACACACAGCCACCACAACACAGACACACACAACACCATCACCCCACACACACAACACACACACAAAACCCACACCACCCACACACCAACACACAACCACAACCGTACAACACAAACACACCTACCACCCCCACATACCACACACAGACAACACACAAACAAGCACAACACCACACCACACAACGCAACACCACACAAACACAACACCCTACACACATCTAAACAACAACACACCACACAACACAACAACACACACCCACACTCACCACACCACAATACACACACACACCACCCACAAACACAACAATCACACACATCACAACAACACACTACACACACCAACCACATACCCAACAGACTAAACAACCCCAACACACACACACACACGACACCACACACCACACATACACCTCACAAACACACACACCAACAACACCAACACACACATCACAACAATACACACAAACACCACACCACACTACAACCACACACACACACACACACAACCCACACCACAACACACTACACGACACCAACAAACACAACACACACACAAACAACACACCAGCACACACAACACACACACACCACACACACACACACACCACAACAACAACACAACACACAACACACACAACAACAACCCACAACAAAACACAAACACAAAACACACACAACCACACACACAACAGACATACACAACACACACCAACAACAACCACACCACACAAACAACACAACGACCACACACACACACACTAACACACAATCACCACACACAACACACACACAACAACACACACAAACGAAAACACACACAAATCCCACATCACACCTACACACACACAAACACACACACACACAATCACACACACAACACGACACACACCACAACCACACTACACACAACCATCCCACTGACACACATCACACACACACAAAGACACATACACAAAACACAACACCCACACCACTACACAACACAAACATACACAACACAACACTACACACAACACCACCACATCAACACACATCACCACACAACACAAACAACACACCAACACCACAAACACAACACACAACACACACAGACACACACAACACACAACACACAACACACACACACACACTAGCAAAACACACAAAAACACACACACAACCAACACAAACAACAACACAAACACACACACACTACAACACACACTACACAACACCACACACAACAACACCCACACACAAGAAACCACACACAAAACACACACAACACACACACCATCACACCAACCCACAACACAACACAACACAACCAAACACACACAAACACACAATATCACACGACCACAAACACAATCACGACAACACAACACACACAAAAACAACAACAACAACACACACAAAACCACACACACACCACCCACCACACAACACTACCACAACCAACACATCACGACACCACACACAACACCACAACACCACACACAACACAACATACACACACAAAACACACACACAACACACCACACACGACAACACACAACACACACACAACACACAAACCACACACACACAAACAAACACAACACACACCACAAAACCACAACAACACAAACAACACACCACAACAACACACACACAAACACAACACAAACAACACAACACAAACAACCACAACACACACACACACAACACACAACACACACACAACACACACCAACACCACACACACAACAAACACACACAACACACACACACACCACACACCCACACACACTAACAACACAACACACAACAACAAACACACACAACAACAACACAACACACACAACACCACACACCACACAACCAAACACAACACACACAACACACACACACAAACCAAACACACACAACAAAACAAACACACCACAACACACACACACACACAACAACACACAACAAACCACACAACCACACACACAACACACACAAACACACAACACACAACAAACCAACACACAACAACACAACACACACACACAAACACAACACACCAACACACAACAACACACACAACAACACAACACAACACACACAACCACAACAACACACACAACACACAACACAACACACACAACAACCAACAACACACACAAACACACCAACACAACACACAACACAAACACACACAACACACAACACAACACACACAACACAACACACACAACAACACAACACACAACACAACACACACACCACACAACACACACACAAACACACCAACACAACACCAACACACACAACACAACACACAACACAACACACACAACACACACCACACACACACAAACACACAACACACAACACACACAACACAACACACAACACACACAAACACAACCACACAACACACAACACACACAACCACACACACAACAAACACACAACACAACACACCACAACACAACACACACACACAACACAACACACAACACACACAACACAACACAACACACCAACAACACAACACACAACACAACAACACACACAACAACACAACAACACAACACAACACAACAACACAACACACAACACACACAACACAACACACAACCACAACACACACAAACACAAACACAACAACACAACAACACACACACACAAACACCACACAACACAAACACACACAACAACACACAACACAACACACACACACACAAACAACACACACAACACAACAACACACACAACACACAAACACACACACACAAACAACACACACAACACACACAACACACAACACAACACACACAACACACACACAACACACAAACACACACACACAAACACAAACACACAACACACAACACAACAACACAACACACAACACAAACACACACACCACACAACAACACACAACACACAACACACAACACACAAACACAACACAACACAAACACACAACACACAACACAACACAACACAACAACAAACAACAACACACACACAACAACACAAACAACACCAACAACTACAAACAACAACACACAACAACACAACAAACATCACATCAACACACACACACACACACAGACACACACAACACAAGCAACACACACACACAACAAACAACAACACACAACATACACAAACAAACACAAACACACAACACAACAAAATACACAACCCACAACAAACACACACCAGACACACACCAAACACACAACACACACACACACAAAACACAAACACACAGACACACAACACAACACAAACACGACAGACACAAACACACAACAACACACTGAACACAACACACCAACACACACACACACAACCAACAAACACACAACAACAAACCACAACACAACAACACACCAACACAACAGATCATCAACACACAACACACACATCACCACAACACACACACAACACACACAAATCACAACAACCAAACCTACACACGACCGTAAACCATCACACACACATCACATATCAACATAACGGAAACCACACACTAAAGACAACAACACACATACACCACACAACACCACCATACGCACATAACAACACTACGTACTACCACATCACACCATCACTAACAATCACAACAACGAACACACAACGCTCACACACCAACTGAAACACAGACAACTCAATCACAGACTCACAACGCACAGCATCACAGACACAGACACACACTACCACACACGAGCACAATGACACACAACACAGACACAGCACTGAAAACCTACGAGCACACACATACACACACACAAACCACACAACCAACCACAATCACACACACTCAGACCCAAACTACCACAGCGACACAGCTACATCACCACACTACACACTACACGAACACACAAAAACACACCACACACGACACATCGGTACATACTGCAGATTGGGACACTCACGAAACACAACACACACAACACGCACAACCACACACACACACACTTACAAAGCACACACAGACGACACACAATCAACACATACAACAAATCAACCCACAACAACGCTCAACAACACACGCGCGCACACAGAACTACCAGACTCAGACACACCATACACACGGCACACCACACAACAGACACATCACTACTGGACTCACCACAGCACACATCGACACGACATACACATACGTCACAACATACACACACCGGACAAACATCAAGACTTACTGACGCCCTCGCACACACTAAGCGACACTCCAGCTCATCTCACCTCACACCCATGCATACACCACAACAGCACCACACAACACAAACGGCTACAATCACGACACACGACCACCAGCACTCAACTGCACTCACAGCACGGCAGCAACAATACAACACACACGACACAACTCAACACAACACACATCATACACATCACTACTACACAGCCAGCAAATCAATCACCACACAGACACATCACAAAAATACTCACACACCACGGAATCCAGCACAGCACATACTGCTAACAATATATCAACCTATCACACACAGCAAGCACACAACCTCACGACACACCAACGAACAGACTGAGCCCACAGACGACACGAATCCACAATCACCAAGCACACACACACAAAGGAAAAACCCAACCAGACACAAAACTCACGTAAACCTATCACAGGATCACCCACATAAAACACTAAAGCAAACCCAAAATATCTTACAACAACACAGCCATCACACCGTGGTGGGGGAAACTACACACCAAAGACATCAAAACACACACGTATATCCTCACAAAACAACACGGACCAAATACAACACACCATGACACCATACACACCACGAGATCACACCTTTACCACGACTAGATACCTCCGAATAACCCAACATAAGCAATCACCAAACTCTTAACAAATTCCACCAACACCATCACACGAACACCCGAACCAAGACAAAAGCCAACAAAAAACAAACCGAACCACACCCAACACTATACAATCACCACTAATCACACACTAACATCATCCCAAACGACCCGCTACGACAACGACTGACCCAACTACCGAACAGCACAGCCACACCAACCAACACAGCCAGAACACCCCCCCAACTCCCTTCACCGACCGGTGACCCACCGGAATCATTCACATACCACAACCGGACAGCGACACACTCTACAATCACTTACACATCGACATCAATCTAACAGAAACAGCAAACACACAAACACCTATATAATCACACTGACACACAAAGTCCAACAGAAATCACATCCACGGTTATCCCAACAACACACAACACACAATCTGACTCGACACATGAACACAAACACAAACTCAATCACACACACACAGACACAAACAACAACCCCACACGAAATTAACTCAGCATCAACAACAAAACACTAATGCTCACTCACGACGATGAATCACATTGCCCACACAACGTTCTCACAGTACAATCAATAAAACACACGCCAAACACAACGGACTAAACCACGACACCAAGCTACAAGCACGTACCGAACCATCCAACACACGGAACAACATATACTTAAAAAACAGCAGCCACACGGATATCTAACCCATCTCCAAATCATACTAAACACAGAACTAACATACACACACCAGACACACAATGGATCATACCTTATCCCAATACTACATCAACATCAATCAACGACACACTGAATCGACACACATACAAGGGCACCACCCCACACCCTCCGTACAGCCGTTAACCCACCCCGACACACAACACACACAACTTAACACCAATCAACACACACTCTAACACAGCACCAACAACACGACAATCGTCAACGAAAACTACGACACACTCACACACACCAACATGACTGCCACACAACGACACTCACAAGCAGTCACGACACGGACTACCGAAAACTGACATGACAAACGCCACGATCCCACACACACAATGTCAAACACATAAACACATGAACACTCAACTACACGACAACACACTCACACTACAATCCAATAACACACCAAACACAAACGTGACACACACACAACCAGCACACTACGTATACACCCAAACGACACAACCACACACTCACATAACCGAACTACATCGACAATCAAGACGACATCACCACAAGATCAACACGACAACACGGGACGTACAACCACGAACATCACAATCCACACACATCACACCACCCGACGACAACGTACATAAGCCTACCAAGAACTCCACAATATCACTGTAAAATCAACCACCGACACGACAAGTACACACAAGCGGCACACCGAACCAACCCTAACGCCAGCAAAGTCACAAGCGACACAGAGTCCTTATC
>CM070498.1:43830263-43882763 GCA_036324585.1 Champsocephalus esox
ACTAGATATCAGCCTGAGAGCAGTATGAACAGTGTGTATGAATACACTAGATATCAGCCTGAGAGCAGTATGAACAGTGTGTATGAATACACTAGATATCAGCCTGAGAGCAGTATGAACAGTGTGTATGAATACACTAGATATCAGCCTGAGAGCAGTATGAACAGTGTGTATTAATACACTAGATATCAGCCTGAGAGCAGTATGAACAGTGTGTATTAATACACTAGATATCAGCCTGAGAGCAGTATGAACAGTGTGTATTAATACACTAGATATCAGCCTGAGAGCAGTATGAACAGTGTGTATTAATACACTAGATATCAGCCTGAGAGCAGTATGAACAGTGTGTATGAATACACTAGATATCAGCCTGTGAGCAGTATGAACAGTGTGTATGAATACACTAGATATCAGCCTGAGAGCAGTATGAACAGTGTGTATGAATACACTAGATATCAGCCTGAGAGCAGTATGAACAGTGTGTATGAATACACTAGATATCAGCCTGAGAGCAGTATGAACAGTGTGTATTAATACACTAGATATCAGCCTGAGAGCAGTATGAACAGTGTGTATGAATACACTAGATATCAGCCTGAGAGCAGTATGAACAGTGTGTATGAATACACTAGATATCAGCCTGAGAGCAGTATGAACAGTGTGTATGAATACACTAGATATCAGCCTGAGAGCAGTATGAACAGTGTGTATGAATACACTAGATATCAGCCTGAGAGCAGTATGAACAGTGTGTATTAATACACTAGATATCAGCCTGAGAGCAGTATGAACAGTGTGTATGAATACACTAGATATCAGCCTGTGAGCAGTATGAACAGTGTGTATTAATACACTAGATATCAGCCTGAGAGCAGTATGAACAGTGTGTATTAATACACTAGATATCAGCCTGTGAGCAGTATGAACAGTGTGTATTAATACACTAGATATCAGCCTGTGAGCAGTATGAACAGTGTGTATGAATACACTAGATATCAGCCTGTGAGCAGTATGAACAGTGTGTATTAATACACTAGATATCAGCCTGAGAGCAGTATGAACAGTGTGTATTAATACACTAGATATCACAGCAGCCTGAGAGCAGTATGAACAGTGTGTATTAATACACTAGATATCAGCCTGTGAGCAGTATGAACAGTGTGTATTAATACACTAGATATCAGCCTGTGAGCAGTATGAACAGTGTGTATTAATACACTAGATATCAGCCTGTGAGCAGTATGAACAGTGTGTATTAATACACTAGATATCAGCCTGTGAGCAGTATGAACAGTGTGTATTAATACACTAGATATCAGCCTGAGAGCAGTATGAACAGTGTGTATGAATACACTAGATATCAGCCTGAGAGCAGTATGAACAGTGTGTATGAATACACTAGATATCAGCCTGAGAGCAGTATGAACAGTGTGTATTAATACACTAGATATCAGCCTGTGAGCAGTATGAACAGTGTGTATTAATACACTAGATATCAGCCTGAGAGCAGTATGAACAGTGTGTATTAATACACTAGATATCAGCCTGAGAGCAGTATGAACAGTGTGTATGAATACACTAGATATCAGCCTGAGAGCAGTATGAACAGTGTGTATGAATACACTAGATATCAGCCTGAGAGCAGTATGAACAGTGTGTATTAATACACTAGATATCAGCCTGTGAGCAGTATGAACAGTGTGTATTAATACACTAGATATCAGCCTGAGAGCAGTATGAACAGTGTGTATTAATACACTAGATATCAGCCTGTGAGCAGTATGAACAGTGTGTATGAATACACTAGATATCAGCCTGAGAGCAGTATGAACAGTGTGTATGAATACACTAGATATCAGCCTGAGAGCAGTATGAACAGTGTGTATGAATACACTAGATATCAGCCTGTGAGCAGTATGAACAGTGTGTATTAATACACTAGATATCAGCCTGAGAGCAGTATGAACAGTGTGTATGAATACACTAGATATCAGCCTGAGAGCAGTATGAACAGTGTGTATTAATACACTAGATATCAGCCTGTGAGCAGTATGAACAGTGTGTATTAATACACTAGATATCAGCCTGTGAGCAGTATGAACAGTGTGTATGAATACACTAGATATCAGCCTGAGAGCAGTATGAACAGTGTGTATTAATACACTAGATATCAGCCTGAGAGCAGTATGAACAGTGTGTATGAATACACTAGATATCAGCCTGAGAGCAGTATGAACAGTGTGTATTAATACACTAGATATCAGCCTGAGAGCAGTATGAACAGTGTGTATGAATACACTAGATATCAGCCTGAGAGCAGTATGAACAGTGTGTATGAATACACTAGATATCAGCCTGAGAGCAGTATGAACAGTGTGTATGAATACACTAGATATCAGCCTGAGAGCAGTATGAACAGTGTGTATGAATACACTAGATATCAGCCTGAGAGCAGTATGAACAGTGTGTATTAATACACTAGATATCAGCCTGAGAGCAGTATGAACAGTGTGTATTAATACACTAGATATCAGCCTGAGAGCAGTATGAACAGTGTGTATGAATACACTAGATATCAGCCTGAGAGCAGTATGAACAGTGTGTATGAATACACTAGATATCAGCCTGAGAGCAGTATGAACAGTGTGTATGAATACACTAGATATCAGCCTGAGAGCAGTATGAACAGTGTGTATGAATACACTAGATATCAGCCTGAGAGCAGTATGAACAGTGTGTATGAATACACTAGATATCAGCCTGAGAGCAGTATGAACAGTGTGTATGAATACACTAGATATCAGCCTGAGAGCAGTATGAACAGTGTGTATGAATACACTAGATATCAGCCTGAGAGCAGTATGAACAGTGTGTATGAATACACTAGATATCAGCCTGAGAGCAGTATGAACAGTGTGTATGAATACACTAGATATCAGCCTGAGAGCAGTATGAACAGTGTGTATGAATACACTAGATATCAGCCTGAGAGCAGTATGAACAGTGTGTATTAATACACTAGATATCAGCCTGAGAGCAGTATGAACAGTGTGTATGAATACACTAGATATCAGCCTGAGAGCAGTATGAACAGTGTGTATGAATACACTAGATATCAGCCTGAGAGCAGTATGAACAGTGTGTATGAATACACTAGATATCAGCCTGAGAGCAGTATGAACAGTGTGTATGAATACACTAGATATCAGCCTGAGAGCAGTATGAACAGTGTGTATGAATACACTAGATATCAGCCTGAGAGCAGTATGAACAGTGTGTATTAATACACTAGATATCAGCCTGAGAGCAGTATGAACAGTGTGTATGAATACACTAGATATCAGCCTGAGAGCAGTATGAACAGTGTGTATGAATACACTAGATATCAGCCTGAGAGCAGTATGAACATGTGTGTATGAATACACTAGATATCAGCCTGAGAGCAGTATGAACAGTGTGTATTAATACACTAGATATCAGCCTGAGAGCAGTATGAACAGTGTGTATTAATACACTAGATATCAGCCTGAGAGCAGTATGAACAGTGTGTATTAATACACTAGATATCAGCCTGTGAGCAGTATGAACAGTGTGTATTAATACACTAGATATCAGCCTGAGAGCAGTATGAACAGTGTGTATGAATACACTAGATATCAGCCTGTGAGCAGTATGAACAGTGTGTATGAATACACTAGATATCAGCCTGAGAGCAGTATGAACAGTGTGTATGAATACACTAGATATCAGCCTGAGAGCAGTATGAACAGTGTGTATGAATACACTAGATATCAGCCTGTGAGCAGTATGAACAGTGTGTATTAATACACTAGATATCAGCCTGTGAGCAGTATGAACAGTGTGTATGAATACACTAGATATCAGCCTGTGAGCAGTATGAACAGTGTGTATGAATACACTAGATATCAGCCTGAGAGCAGTATGAACAGTGTGTATGAATACACTAGATATCAGCCTGTGAGCAGTATGAACAGTGTGTATGAATACACTAGATATCAGCCTGAGAGCAGTATGAACAGTGTGTATGAATACACTAGATATCAGCCTGAGAGCAGTATGAACAGTGTGTATTAATACACTAGATATCAGCCTGTGAGCAGTATGAACAGTGTGTATGAATACACTAGATATCAGCCTGAGAGCAGTATGAACAGTGTGTATGAATACACTAGATATCAGCCTGAGAGCAGTATGAACAGTGTGTATGAATACACTAGATATCAGCCTGAGAGCAGTATGAACAGTGTGTATGAATACACTAGATATCAGCCTGAGAGCAGTATGAACAGTGTGTATGAATACACTAGATATCAGCCTGTGAGCAGTATGAACAGTGTGTATTAATACACTAGATATCAGCCTGAGAGCAGTATGAACAGTGTGTATGAATACACTAGATATCAGCCTGAGAGCAGTATGAACAGTGTGTATGAATACACTAGATATCAGCCTGAGAGCAGTATGAACAGTGTGTATGAATACACTAGATATCAGCCTGAGAGCAGTATGAACAGTGTGTATGAATACACTAGATATCAGCCTGTGAGCAGTATGAACAGTGTGTATGAATACACTAGATATCAGCCTGAGAGCAGTATGAACAGTGTGTATGAATACACTAGATATCAGCCTGTGAGCAGTATGAACAGTGTGTATGAATACACTAGATATCAGCCTGTGAGCAGTATGAACAGTGTGTATGAATACACTAGATATCAGCCTGAGAGCAGTATGAACAGTGTGTATGAATACACTAGATATCAGCCTGAGAGCAGTATGAACAGTGTGTATGAATACACTAGATATCAGCCTGAGAGCAGTATGAACAGTGTGTATGAATACACTAGATATCAGCCTGAGAGCAGTATGAACAGTGTGTATTAATACACTAGATATCAGCCTGAGAGCAGTATGAACAGTGTGTATGAATACACTAGATATCAGCCTGTGAGCAGTATGAACAGTGTGTATGAATACACTAGATATCAGCCTGTGAGCAGTATGAACAGTGTGTATGAATACACTAGATATCAGCCTGTGAGCAGTATGAACAGTGTGTATGAATACACTAGATATCAGCCTGAGAGCAGTATGAACAGTGTGTATTAATACACTAGATATCAGCCTGTGAGCAGTATGAACAGTGTGTATGAATACACTAGATATCAGCCTGTGAGCAGTATGAACAGTGTGTATGAATACACTAGATATCAGCCTGTGAGCAGTATGAACAGTGTGTATGAATACACTAGATATCAGCCTGTGAGCAGTATGAACAGTGTGTATGAATACACTAGATATCAGCCTGAGAGCAGTATGAACAGTGTGTATGAATACACTAGATATCAGCCTGTGAGCAGTATGAACAGTGTGTATGAATACACTAGATATCAGCCTGTGAGCAGTATGAACAGTGTGTATGAATACACTAGATATCAGCCTGTGAGCAGTATGAACAGTGTGTATGAATACACTAGATATCAGCCTGAGAGCAGTATGAACAGTGTGTATGAATACACTAGATATCAGCCTGAGAGCAGTATGAACAGTGTGTATGAATACACTAGATATCAGCCTGAGAGCAGTATGAACAGTGTGTATGAATACACTAGATATCAGCCTGAGAGCAGTATGAACAGTGTGTATGAATACACTAGATATCAGCCTGAGAGCAGTATGAACAGTGTGTATGAATACACTAGATATCAGCCTGAGAGCAGTATGAACAGTGTGTATGAATACACTAGATATCAGCCTGAGAGCAGTATGAACAGTGTGTATGAATACACTAGATATCAGCCTGTGAGCAGTATGAACAGTGTGTATGAATACACTAGATATCAGCCTGAGAGCAGTATGAACAGTGTGTATGAATACACTAGATATCAGCCTGAGAGCAGTATGAACAGTGTGTATGAATACACTAGATATCAGCCTGTGAGCAGTATGAACAGTGTGTATGAATACACTAGATATCAGCCTGTGAGCAGTATGAACAGTGTGTATTAATACACTAGATATCAGCCTGTGAGCAGTATGAACAGTGTGTATGAATACACTAGATATCAGCCTGTGAGCAGTATGAACAGTGTGTATGAATACACTAGATATCAGCCTGAGAGCAGTATGAACAGTGTGTATGAATACACTAGATATCAGCCTGTGAGCAGTATGAACAGTGTGTATGAATACACTAGATATCAGCCTGTGAGCAGTATGAACAGTGTGTATGAATACACTAGATATCAGCCTGTGAGCAGTATGAACAGTGTGTATGAATACACTAGATATCAGCCTGAGAGCAGTATGAACAGTGTGTATGAATACACTAGATATCAGCCTGAGAGCAGTATGAACAGTGTGTATGAATACACTAGATATCAGCCTGAGAGCAGTATGAACAGTGTGTATGAATACACTAGATATCAGCCTGAGAGCAGTATGAACAGTGTGTATGAATACACTAGATATCAGCCTGAGAGCAGTATGAACAGTGTGTATGAATACACTAGATATCAGCCTGTGAGCAGTATGAACAGTGTGTATGAATACACTAGATATCAGCCTGAGAGCAGTATGAACAGTGTGTATGAATACACTAGATATCAGCCTGAGAGCAGTATGAACAGTGTGTATGAATACACTAGATATCAGCCTGAGAGCAGTATGAACAGTGTGTATGAATACACTAGATATCAGCCTGAGAGCAGTATGAACAGTGTGTATGAATACACTAGATATCAGCCTGTGAGCAGTATGAACAGTGTGTATGAATACACTAGATATCAGCCTGTGAGCAGTATGAACAGTGTGTATGAATACACTAGATATCAGCCTGTGAGCAGTATGAACAGTGTGTATGAATACACTAGATATCAGCCTGAGAGCAGTATGAACAGTGTGTATGAATACACTAGATATCAGCCTGAGAGCAGTATGAACAGTGTGTATGAATACACTAGATATCAGCCTGAGAGCAGTATGAACAGTGTGTATGAATACACTAGATATCAGCCTGTGAGCAGTATGAACAGTGTGTATGAATACACTAGATATCAGCCTGTGAGCAGTATGAACAGTGTGTATTAATACACTAGATATCAGCCTGAGAGCAGTATGAACAGTGTGTATGAATACACTAGATATCAGCCTGAGAGCAGTATGAACAGTGTGTATGAATACACTAGATATCAGCCTGTGAGCAGTATGAACAGTGTGTATGAATACACTAGATATCAGCCTGTGAGCAGTATGAACAGTGTGTATGAATACACTAGATATCAGCCTGTGAGCAGTATGAACAGTGTGTATGAATACACTAGATATCAGCCTGTGAGCAGTATGAACAGTGTGTATGAATACACTAGATATCAGCCTGTGAGCAGTATGAACAGTGTGTATGAATACACTAGATATCAGCCTGTGAGCAGTATGAACAGTGTGTATGAATACACTAGATATCAGCCTGAGAGCAGTATGAACAGTGTGTATGAATACACTAGATATCAGCCTGAGAGCAGTATGAACAGTGTGTATGAATACACTAGATATCAGCCTGAGAGCAGTATGAACAGTGTGTATGAATACACTAGATATCAGCCTGAGAGCAGTATGAACAGTGTGTATGAATACACTAGATATCAGCCTGTGAGCAGTATGAACAGTGTGTATGAATACACTAGATATCAGCCTGTGAGCAGTATGAACAGTGTGTATGAATACACTAGATATCAGCCTGTGAGCAGTATGAACAGTGTGTATGAATACACTAGATATCAGCCTGAGAGCAGTATGAACAGTGTGTATGAATACACTAGATATCAGCCTGTGAGCAGTATGAACAGTGTGTATTAATACACTAGATATCAGCCTGTGAGCAGTATGAACAGTGTGTATGAATACACTAGATATCAGCCTGTGAGCAGTATGAACAGTGTGTATGAATACACTAGATATCAGCCTGTGAGCAGTATGAACAGTGTGTATGAATACACTAGATATCAGCCTGAGAGCAGTATGAACAGTGTGTATGAATACACTAGATATCAGCCTGTGAGCAGTATGAACAGTGTGTATGAATACACTAGATATCAGCCTGTGAGCAGTATGAACAGTGTGTATGAATACACTAGATATCAGCCTGAGAGCAGTATGAACAGTGTGTATGAATACACTAGATATCAGCCTGAGAGCAGTATGAACAGTGTGTATGAATACACTAGATATCAGCCTGTGAGCAGTATGAACAGTGTGTATGAATACACTAGATATCAGCCTGAGAGCAGTATGAACAGTGTGTATGAATACACTAGATATCAGCCTGAGAGCAGTATGAACAGTGTGTATGAATACACTAGATATCAGCCTGAGAGCAGTATGAACAGTGTGTATGAATACACTAGATATCAGCCTGTGAGCAGTATGAACAGTGTGTATGAATACACTAGATATCAGCCTGAGAGCAGTATGAACAGTGTGTATGAATACACTAGATATCAGCCTGTGAGCAGTATGAACAGTGTGTATGAATACACTAGATATCAGCCTGAGAGCAGTATGAACAGTGTGTATGAATACACTAGATATCAGCCTGAGAGCAGTATGAACAGTGTGTATTAATACACTAGATATCAGCCTGAGAGCAGTATGAACAGTGTGTATGAATACACTAGATATCAGCCTGTGAGCAGTATGAACAGTGTGTATGAATACACTAGATATCAGCCTGAGAGCAGTATGAACAGTGTGTATGAATACACTAGATATCAGCCTGTGAGCAGTATGAACAGTGTGTATGAATACACTAGATATCAGCCTGAGAGCAGTATGAACAGTGTGTATGAATACACTAGATATCAGCCTGAGAGCAGTATGAACAGTGTGTATGAATACACTAGATATCAGCCTGAGAGCAGTATGAACAGTGTGTATGAATACACTAGATATCAGCCTGTGAGCAGTATGAACAGTGTGTATTAATACACTAGATATCAGCCTGTGAGCAGTATGAACAGTGTGTATGAATACACTAGATATCAGCCTGTGAGCAGTATGAACAGTGTGTATGAATACACTAGATATCAGCCTGAGAGCAGTATGAACAGTGTGTATGAATACACTAGATATCAGCCTGTGAGCAGTATGAACAGTGTGTATGAATACACTAGATATCAGCCTGTGAGCAGTATGAACAGTGTGTATGAATACACTAGATATCAGCCTGTGAGCAGTATGAACAGTGTGTATGAATACACTAGATATCAGCCTGAGAGCAGTATGAACAGTGTGTATGAATACACTAGATATCAGCCTGTGAGCAGTATGAACAGTGTGTATGAATACACTAGATATCAGCCTGAGAGCAGTATGAACAGTGTGTATGAATACACTAGATATCAGCCTGAGAGCAGTATGAACAGTGTGTATGAATACACTAGATATCAGCCTGAGAGCAGTATGAACAGTGTGTATGAATACACTAGATATCAGCCTGTGAGCAGTATGAACAGTGTGTATGAATACACTAGATATCAGCCTGTGAGCAGTATGAACAGTGTGTATGAATACACTAGATATCAGCCTGAGAGCAGTATGAACAGTGTGTATGAATACACTAGATATCAGCCTGTGAGCAGTATGAACAGTGTGTATGAATACACTAGATATCAGCCTGAGAGCAGTATGAACAGTGTGTATGAATACACTAGATATCAGCCTGAGAGCAGTATGAACAGTGTGTATGAATACACTAGATATCAGCCTGTGAGCAGTATGAACAGTGTGTATGAATACACTAGATATCAGCCTGTGAGCAGTATGAACAGTGTGTATGAATACACTAGATATCAGCCTGAGAGCAGTATGAACAGTGTGTATGAATACACTAGATATCAGCCTGAGAGCAGTATGAACAGTGTGTATGAATACACTAGATATCAGCCTGTGAGCAGTATGAACAGTGTGTATGAATACACTAGATATCAGCCTGAGAGCAGTATGAACAGTGTGTATGAATACACTAGATATCAGCCTGTGAGCAGTATGAACAGTGTGTATGAATACACTAGATATCAGCCTGTGAGCAGTATGAACAGTGTGTATGAATACACTAGATATCAGCCTGTGAGCAGTATGAACAGTGTGTATGAATACACTAGATATCAGCCTGTGAGCAGTATGAACAGTGTGTATGAATACACTAGATATCAGCCTGTGAGCAGTATGAACAGTGTGTATGAATACACTAGATATCAGCCTGAGAGCAGTATGAACAGTGTGTATGAATACACTAGATATCAGCCTGAGAGCAGTATGAACAGTGTGTATGAATACACTAGATATCAGCCTGAGAGCAGTATGAACAGTGTGTATGAATACACTAGATATCAGCCTGTGAGCAGTATGAACAGTGTGTATGAATACACTAGATATCAGCCTGTGAGCAGTATGAACAGTGTGTATGAATACACTAGATATCAGCCTGAGAGCAGTATGAACAGTGTGTATGAATACACTAGATATCAGCCTGAGAGCAGTATGAACAGTGTGTATGAATACACTAGATATCAGCCTGTGAGCAGTATGAACAGTGTGTATGAATACACTAGATATCAGCCTGAGAGCAGTATGAACAGTGTGTATGAATACACTAGATATCAGCCTGAGAGCAGTATGAACAGTGTGTATTAATACACTAGATATCAGCCTGTGAGCAGTATGAACAGTGTGTATGAATACACTAGATATCAGCCTGTGAGCAGTATGAACAGTGTGTATGAATACACTAGATATCAGCCTGTGAGCAGTATGAACAGTGTGTATGAATACACTAGATATCAGCCTGAGAGCAGTATGAACAGTGTGTATGAATACACTAGATATCAGCCTGTGAGCAGTATGAACAGTGTGTATGAATACACTAGATATCAGCCTGTGAGCAGTATGAACAGTGTGTATGAATACACTAGATATCAGCCTGTGAGCAGTATGAACAGTGTGTATGAATACACTAGATATCAGCCTGTGAGCAGTATGAACAGTGTGTATGAATACACTAGATATCAGCCTGTGAGCAGTATGAACAGTGTGTATGAATACACTAGATATCAGCCTGAGAGCAGTATGAACAGTGTGTATGAATACACTAGATATCAGCCTGTGAGCAGTATGAACAGTGTGTATGAATACACTAGATATCAGCCTGAGAGCAGTATGAACAGTGTGTATGAATACACTAGATATCAGCCTGAGAGCAGTATGAACAGTGTGTATGAATACACTAGATATCAGCCTGTGAGCAGTATGAACAGTGTGTATGAATACACTAGATATCAGCCTGAGAGCAGTATGAACAGTGTGTATGAATACACTAGATATCAGCCTGAGAGCAGTATGAACAGTGTGTATGAATACACTAGATATCAGCCTGAGAGCAGTATGAACAGTGTGTATGAATACACTAGATATCAGCCTGAGAGCAGTATGAACAGTGTGTATTAATACACTAGATATCAGCCTGAGAGCAGTATGAACAGTGTGTATGAATACACTAGATATCAGCCTGTGAGCAGTATGAACAGTGTGTATGAATACACTAGATATCAGCCTGAGAGCAGTATGAACAGTGTGTATTAATACACTAGATATCAGCCTGTGAGCAGTATGAACAGTGTGTATGAATACACTAGATATCAGCCTGAGAGCAGTATGAACAGTGTGTATGAATACACTAGATATCAGCCTGAGAGCAGTATGAACAGTGTGTATGAATACACTAGATATCAGCCTGTGAGCAGTATGAACAGTGTGTATGAATACACTAGATATCAGCCTGAGAGCAGTATGAACAGTGTGTATTAATACACTAGATATCAGCCTGAGAGCAGTATGAACAGTGTGTATGAATACACTAGATATCAGCCTGAGAGCAGTATGAACAGTGTGTATGAATACACTAGATATCAGCCTGTGAGCAGTATGAACAGTGTGTATGAATACACTAGATATCAGCCTGTGAGCAGTATGAACAGTGTGTATGAATACACTAGATATCAGCCTGAGAGCAGTATGAACAGTGTGTATGAATACACTAGATATCAGCCTGTGAGCAGTATGAACAGTGTGTATGAATACACTAGATATCAGCCTGAGAGCAGTATGAACAGTGTGTATGAATACACTAGATATCAGCCTGTGAGCAGTATGAACAGTGTGTATGAATACACTAGATATCAGCCTGAGAGCAGTATGAACAGTGTGTATGAATACACTAGATATCAGCCTGTGAGCAGTATGAACAGTGTGTATGAATACACTAGATATCAGCCTGTGAGCAGTATGAACAGTGTGTATGAATACACTAGATATCAGCCTGAGAGCAGTATGAACAGTGTGTATGAATACACTAGATATCAGCCTGAGAGCAGTATGAACAGTGTGTATGAATACACTAGATATCAGCCTGTGAGCAGTATGAACAGTGTGTATGAATACACTAGATATCAGCCTGAGAGCAGTATGAACAGTGTGTATGAATACACTAGATATCAGCCTGAGAGCAGTATGAACAGTGTGTATGAATACACTAGATATCAGCCTGTGAGCAGTATGAACAGTGTGTATGAATACACTAGATATCAGCCTGAGAGCAGTATGAACAGTGTGTATGAATACACTAGATATCAGCCTGTGAGCAGTATGAACAGTGTGTATGAATACACTAGATATCAGCCTGTGAGCAGTATGAACAGTGTGTATGAATACACTAGATATCAGCCTGAGAGCAGTATGAACAGTGTGTATGAATACACTAGATATCAGCCTGAGAGCAGTATGAACAGTGTGTATGAATACACTAGATATCAGCCTGTGAGCAGTATGAACAGTGTGTATGAATACACTAGATATCAGCCTGTGAGCAGTATGAACAGTGTGTATGAATACACTAGATATCAGCCTGTGAGCAGTATGAACAGTGTGTATGAATACACTAGATATCAGCCTGAGAGCAGTATGAACAGTGTGTATGAATACACTAGATATCAGCCTGTGAGCAGTATGAACAGTGTGTATGAATACACTAGATATCAGCCTGTGAGCAGTATGAACAGTGTGTATGAATACACTAGATATCAGCCTGAGAGCAGTATGAACAGTGTGTATGAATACACTAGATATCAGCCTGTGAGCAGTATGAACAGTGTGTATGAATACACTAGATATCAGCCTGTGAGCAGTATGAACAGTGTGTATGAATACACTAGATATCAGCCTGTGAGCAGTATGAACAGTGTGTATGAATACACTAGATATCAGCCTGAGAGCAGTATGAACAGTGTGTATGAATACACTAGATATCAGCCTGAGAGCAGTATGAACAGTGTGTATGAATACACTAGATATCAGCCTGAGAGCAGTATGAACAGTGTGTATGAATACACTAGATATCAGCCTGTGAGCAGTATGAACAGTGTGTATGAATACACTAGATATCAGCCTGAGAGCAGTATGAACAGTGTGTATGAATACACTAGATATCAGCCTGTGAGCAGTATGAACAGTGTGTATGAATACACTAGATATCAGCCTGAGAGCAGTATGAACAGTGTGTATGAATACACTAGATATCAGCCTGTGAGCAGTATGAACAGTGTGTATGAATACACTAGATATCAGCCTGAGAGCAGTATGAACAGTGTGTATGAATACACTAGATATCAGCCTGAGAGCAGTATGAACAGTGTGTATGAATACACTAGATATCAGCCTGAGAGCAGTATGAACAGTGTGTATGAATACACTAGATATCAGCCTGTGAGCAGTATGAACAGTGTGTATGAATACACTAGATATCAGCCTGTGAGCAGTATGAACAGTGTGTATGAATACACTAGATATCAGCCTGAGAGCAGTATGAACAGTGTGTATTAATACACTAGATATCAGCCTGAGAGCAGTATGAACAGTGTGTATGAATACACTAGATATCAGCCTGAGAGCAGTATGAACAGTGTGTATGAATACACTAGATATCAGCCTGTGAGCAGTATGAACAGTGTGTATGAATACACTAGATATCAGCCTGAGAGCAGTATGAACAGTGTGTATGAATACACTAGATATCAGCCTGAGAGCAGTATGAACAGTGTGTATGAATACACTAGATATCAGCCTGAGAGCAGTATGAACAGTGTGTATGAATATGCTAAGATATATAAAGTATGAAAACGGTAAGCAGTATAGTATAAAATATATAGATATTAATTTCATGATGATAAACATTGTGGAACAATGATGAAGATGTGAATGGATGTGGCGACTCGTAAAACTGACACAAAACAACAACAAACGTTTGCCAGCCAATGGGAGAGCTCCATCAGCAGCACGTGGTAAAAACCACCAATGAGCGCTCAGCTCGAGATACCAGCGAGTCCTTTCCCAAGCATTTCGCTTCCGCAGCTCGTGGAGAGCAACTGCGCCGCCTCGCCGCGCCTCGCTCTCAAGGCTGCGGGCGTCTTCGTCCCGCGACGCCGGGTCTGCATTTATGGCAATATTCGTATTTTTTTTAAGATGATACACCATCTTGTGCTGTAATCCATTTCTTCATAAACACATTTGCATGACTGATAGTCATACCCCAGCATAAAGCACCAAGTCATCTTTGCCCTCCCCATATTCTCTTTTCTTGTTGAGGAAATTATGTATATTATATATACCGATATTCGTATTTTTAATTATGTATATTTTGGATCTTTTCCTTTTTTTTGAGACTTGAGAAACAGTCCTATAATAACGTTGTTTTTCTGAAAGTCCCTCTTTTTTGTTATTCCAGAACAACTGAAAAACAAATCAGATTTTCTCAGTGATGAAATAGTTTGCAACTCGGAGGAATGTATTTGTTAACGTGCAGACAGCCCAGTATGAATTCCCTCTCCGCCTCTCGAGAGGAAACTCATTTAGTCACAAAGAGAATCTTGTGTTGCAGAAGCAAACAGTACGCTTTATCAATTTACATCAGATACTTACCGATTCAATTGGAAAAGAAACCCCCGACTACCCTCGACAACATCTCAAAGTGTATATTTCTACCGTCCAACCTCGGCTTCTTTAAAGTGTTACCGTATCGAGGTTGTTTTTCTGAAATCAAAAGCACTCTGTAATGAGGCGGAGAGGTTTGACAGCGAGGCGCAAATAATATAGACACCATGAATGAAAAGCCTGAAGACGTGGGCTTCCAGCTGATGTCCTATATCACCGAGGCAGTTCCTGCATCTGGCACTCCAAGGCAGTGAAAAGCTAAAAGCTGTCTCCTATTCACGGAAAGAACTCCCAGCAGGTATTTCTAACGCTTCAATAAGTGGGTTTATCTGCGATTGAAATCCATTGAAATTAGGGATGCACGATAATTATCGGTCCGATATTAGGAATGATGACGTCATCCCGATAAACCCGATACCAGTATTAATAGCCCCGATAATATACGATATATTTGTTTGGGTAAAAAAAAAGAAAAAAATCCTGCGGTGTGGGTGGGTTGGGATGAGGGGCGCTTGTTTTCCACTCGGCTCCTCCCGTTTTGCCAGTACTGTGGTGTTAGTGGTTTAGGAAGAGGGGAGTTCTTCACAAATCCAGCGCTCCCTAATACTTCGAACCTGATCAGTCACCTGAAACATCGCCATCGAAGCGTACCAAGACAATACAAAGTGTGTGTGTGTGTGTGTGTGTGTCTGCACGCGCGCGTTGAAACTATGTGCAACTCAAGGCATACGCTCCAACGGGAGCTGCCTGGACGCTGCATCATGGCTGAGGGCTGACTCAAGTCCCGTGTCTGCTTCCCAAAGTCAAGTGCTCGGCGCAGTTGTGGCGAAATGTCGCTCCTCTGTTTTCATTGAAACAGCTCCTTATATCCGTTAGCGCAGCTAGCTAGCACCAGATGCTAACAACAACAATGCACGTAAGGTCTCTCTCTCGCTCGCTCGGACCACACGTACACACACACCCTCCCGGTCCTCCCGATGGCCAGTCGGTGCCTGCCGGTGAGCGTGGAAGTGTGGTCTGCCACAAGCGGGCGGCAGGAGCGGGGCTGTCAGCATCAGCTTGTAGATGGTATTTTAAACTCGATGCGCTCTGAAGCTACGGGGCGGCCGAGGATAAAAAATACACATGCGTTAATCGTGTTAAAATAATTAGTGGCGTTAATATTTTGTTTTTATTATCGGTTATCGTTATCGGTCTTGAGAAGCAGGAAGTTATCGGTATCGGTATCGGTTTCAAAAAACCAATATCGTGCATCCCTAATTGAAATCAGCCTCATCTAAAACCTCGATTTAGACCTGGTGAGGGAAAGCCAGCAGAAAGAGTGATACATGACATTACCTAGAGTTTGAAGAGTAACATGACCGAGGTGCTTCACTTGATGAGGATAGATAACTTTCCTTAGCCTGCCCAAACCCTTACAATCCCCCTGCCTTACAGCGTAATGAAAAACAGTGAAACTAATCTATTCAACTCAAAGTTAATTAACCAGAAGAGAATTCAGAAGTCTTCCCCAACTCTCATATTCAGCTTGTGCTCGGCTACCAGCAGAAAGTCCCTCGCTTGGTGGATTGTTTCAGGACACCTCGATGTATATGGCCCAGAGTCATTTCTTCATCCAGGAAGCTCAACATTAACCATGCATGCTAATCGACATTGAAGTTACACATTTGAGGACTTTCTTTGAAGTTTCGGAGACCACACTATTAAGGAATTCAAGAAACCTGAATCAAATCAACGCTGGGGTTATGTTTCATTCTTGATTTGCATTTCCACATTGCAGATAATCATAATAATGTATTAACAGCATCTTGCAAGAAACAGCGTCCGAGGGCTTCTTAACATTTAACAAACTATGAAAATGAAAATAAATATCAAAAGAGTTTGTATGTCCTGCCTCTGAGTGAGCAACATGTAAGCAAGACGCCCACTGTTCAGGGGGTGCGCTGTAGGTGTAAGAAGAAATAAGATGATATTGCTTTAAGAATACATTTTAAATTGTATTGCTGGTATGTTAAGATATCTGTGTGACCTTGTATGAACCCGATGCCCGTCCTGCGCCCCGAGACCCTCAGAGGCATCGGTCGTGAAGACCTGCCCGAGGAGGTCCGGGTTTTAAAATCTGTCTGCTCTTTTAGGTCAGTTGTATTATTTGTTTCATGTATTCTTAAATCTATGTATCGTACAGTAACAAGTTATTCTGAAGGAATCGTGGAACTGAGAGTGTAACTAAAGGGCGTGGTAACTGCGCAAATACTTTTTCTTGCAGAAGGTAAAGAAAAAGGGAAATGTCAACAGCCAGAAAGAAACATTGAATCCGCCTGAGGCAAAACAACCTGAGGGGGGAGGGGACGGCCGCTCTGAAATATTAAAATAAATCAGAAAATTCCTCATAGAAACCGAATTTGGGAGAATTGAAGGAGGAGAGAAAGGACTTGAGAGAAGGCTTCGGAGAGCTGAAAATAAGAGCAGATGCAGCAGAATTGAGAATCGCAGACAATGAAGACGTGAGACAAAAGCACTCCTTCACAGTTTACGCATGCAGAAGCAACTGGAAAATAAATGTGAGGAAGTTGATCGACGGAACAACCTGAGGATTTATTCAGTGCCCGAAAAATGTGAGGGAAATAGCATGATGGACTTTGTGGAAAACTTGAGACGCGAGAAACTGGATGTGAGCGCAGCGGGCAACGGGGCATCTCACCGGGCACAGCGTGAGGCAAAGGGTGCTCGAGATCAAGTGAAGAGCTTTTTAAAGATAGTTTAGGAGTATTAATGGACGGCCCAAATGAAAATAAAACATGAATTATTTGTGGGGATTTTAACATCGACCTTCAAAATGAATCTAAACACAAAACAACTTCTGATTTCCTGGATGCTTTGTACAGCAGGGGGCTTCATCCCCGAATCACCAACCCAGTAGAACTTGTGCAACATTGATCCACCATATCTTTACAAAGGTCATGGAAAACAGTGCTCAGAGTGGGCTGATAATACATGACATAAGCGACCATTTACCGGTATTTGTGGCATATGATTGGCAATTAAAGAAAAATAAGGAAGAGACTCGCAGTAGATATGTCCGGGTAACGGAGCGTCCACACTACAGCTTCAAAACATCTTGGAGCTGGGCGTGTCTGGAGCTTGGGGATTTTATTCAAGCAACACGACCAACAACCAATCACATGAATCTCCCGCCCCCGACATACAAAGCAAAAACCCCCGGGGATTTTATGCGAGCAATATATATATATATATAAATATAAACTCCCCAAACAGGCGAAAACCTCCCAGTGTCCCCCACTGTCTCTGCCTCCTCCCTCCATGCTGGTTCCTCCGGTTTGTGTCCCGGTAGGTGAAGAGGGTCTGGTCATACACAACCGGGTGAGTTGCTACGGCGATAGTTAGTTTCTCCTCCGACTTTTTTTGAAATATAGAAATGAACGGCGGGATATCTCTCCCAGCTTAGACGCGATTTGATTGGCTACGGCTTCAGCTGTCAGATGTTCCGAAACGGGATTTGATTGGCTGGCGCTGGCTACTCCGGCGTCAGAAGTTGAACATTGTTCAACTTCTGACGCCGGAGACGGACCGCTATGAACCCACAATTCAGTTCGGCGAAAAAGCGAGACAACGTGACGTCACTCCCATTGAAAGTGAATGGACAGATTGGAGTTGTCGACGCTGTCGTGTGGACGGGCCGTAAGGACTGCTGAAGCAAAAGACACATTTAGGAGTGACCTCTTAAAGGAAGAGTGAAGAGGGGTTTATGTAGAAGATGTAAAGGCTGCATATGAGTCCTTCCTAAACACATACATATGACAAACATTGTCCACTGTACTCCGTACATATAAAGGTACTTATCATCAAAAGCCTTGGATGCATCACCGTTGATCGTCAGCATTGAGAGGACGCCGCTCTTCATGCCGACGCTTACTTCGTGTCTACCACTCTCTGCCATCAACCTATTTCATTCCCATACACAGCGGAAATATTGTTCTCCTCTGGTTTTGTGTTTCTGCCATCTCCGCTGCTCAGCCGACTACGTGTGGCTGCTGTTTAGCTCTCAGCCTCTGCCATCCTGCTATTAGCGAAACGAGCTCACCATCACGCTCTGCTATCAGTATAGTCTCCGTTCCGGATTTCCCCGACTGGGCTCCTCTCTGCCACACTCCCAAGTCCGGCCATTCCAACTGGGCTGTTTTTCATCACCGCTGCCGAGGTTCGAGGTCCGGTTTCTGCAGGGCTAATGGTGCTAGCTGCTAGCTGGCTCGCCGCTCTTCTCGTGATGCTGCTCCATTACTCCACGCTGGAACTTCGTAACTTTTTCTACCACACTATCCCCGGCTGCCTCGCCGTTATCAAATCCCTTGGGCTTCTGCGTCGTCCCCGCTACATACACCGGGCATCCAGATGCAAGTTTTCCTACTCCGAAACTCCTATCCCTGCCGTTGTTTCTGACAGACGGTCTGTCGCACGGCGATGTCGTCATCACAACAAACAACGTCATCCGACCGAACCTCCCGTTCGCTCTATCTACCTGAGGTCCCTGGCCTGTGCTGACAGTGTGCTAGTTTCTCCCTCCCCAGTAGCTATGAACAACTACGTGACATTTATGTTGCAGAATACCCGCTCCCTCAACAACAAAGCACTACTCATCCACGACATTATCACTGACAGAAGCATTGACATCCTATGCTTAACAGAGACATGTCAGCAGGACTTTGTGACACTCATTCAAGCTACACCCCCAGGCTATTTGTACATCCAGAAGCCCCGCTCCCTGGGTCGTGGCGGTGGATTGGCTGTTATCCACCGAGCTGGCATCCTGGTTAAAGAACTCCCAGTACCTACTACCACCTCATTTGAGTGTGTTGTCTTCAAACTGGCCGGGTCTGCCCCACTCCAGGTTGCCCTCATTTACCGCCCACCTAAAGCTTCCACTACCTTCCTGTCTGAGCTGTCTGAGCTACTCACCTCTCTCTGCTCCATGTCTCCATCAACTCTCCTGCTCGGTGATTTTAACATCCACGTGGACTCGAGTAACTGCACATTCGCTTCTGAATTCCTCTCACTTTTGGACTGCTTCAGCATCAAGGAACATGACCAGGGCCCCACCCACATCAAAGGCCACACGCTGGATCTGGTGTGCTCCACCGGGTCTCCGCCCCCGGACCTACAGCGCCTCGACCTGGCTGTATCTGACCATCACGCCATCCTCTTCACTGTTCTGGTCTCCCTGCCCAGGCAGCATCCCAAACGCACCATTACGTTTAGGAACATCAAGACTGTGAGTGCACCAGCCCTATCCGACCTGATAGCTACCCACATGGCCTCGTGTCCCTCCGACTCCACTGTGGATGGCCTGGTAGCCCACTACAACACTGCCCTATCCCTCAGTCTCAACGCTCTCACCCCCATTAAAACACGGACTGTTTCCTTCACCCGCCCTGCCCCCTGGTTCACCACTGAACTCCGCCGTTTGAAGGCCTCTGGACGCCAGCTGGAGAGGCTCTCACAGTCCACCTCCTGGCCTTTCGTGAGCATATCAAAACGTATAAGGAAGCTCTCTCCCATGCAAAGACTCACTACTACTCCCGTCTCAATGGTGCTCAGCAAAGCAACCCCAGAAGACTGTTCTCCACCATCAACCGCCTACTACGGCCCCCTGACGCCCCCCAGCCCTCAGGGGCTCCCGATCTGTGCTCCAAATTCCTCGACTTCTTCCAGGCGAAAGTCGAGGACATCCATCGGCAGCTCCTGGTGACTGGCCCTTCCCCCCTATCTGCACCTCATTCACCTGGTAACGCACCTCAAGCGCCGCGCCTCTCCCACCCCAACCTCTCCTCCTTCTCCCCTGTGGATGCTCTCCAAGTGGCCAAACTGGTCAGCTCGGCCAAGACCTCTACCTGCTCCCTGGACCCCATGCCCACAGCCCTGGTCAAGGACTGCCTACCCACCCTCTGTCCCTACATGGTGGTCATCATCAACGCTTCTCTGGCTTCTGGTATAGTCCCCACCAGCTTCAAAATGGCCTCAGTCACCCCCATACTCAAAAAACCTGGCCTGGACCCCGACGACCTCCAGAACCACCGCCGATCTCCAACCTTCCCTTCGTCAGCAAAACTCTGGAAAGAGTGTTCGCCGTACAACTCCATCTGTACATGTCCAACCATGAGCTCTATGAGCCCTTCCAATCCGGCTTCAGACAGCAACACAGCACTGAGACCGCCCTCATCAAGATCACCAACGACCTCCTCATTGCTGCTGACTCTGGCCGCCTCAGCATCCTCATCCTCCTGGACCTCTCTGCAGCGTTTGACACCATCTCTCACAACATCCTCCTCACCCGCCTCTCAGACCTCCTGGGTGTCACTGGCACAGCGCTGTCCTGGTTGACATCCTACCTCCACAACAGGAAACAGTTTGTCTCCATCAGTGGCTCAAACTCACCCCCGGCCCCAGTCCACCACGGTGTACCCCAGGGCTCTGTACTTGGCCCCCTCCTGTTCACCATTTACATGCTCCCCCTCGGCCAGATCATCCGACATCATGGACTCAACTTCCACTGCTACGCTGATGAGACCCAACTTTATCTCAGCACCACTCCATCTTCCCAGCTCCCCCCTCAGTCTCTCATCAACTGCCTGCATGACATCAAGACATGGATGTCTTCAAACTATCTGAAGCTGAACAGTGGTAAAACAGAGCTCATGGTTGTGGCACCCAAGGCACTGCTCCAGAAGGTTGGTGACTTCGTCCTTGAGGTCGACGGCTGCTCCATCTCCCCATCTCCTGAAGCCCGCAACCTGGGTGTGATCCTCGACTCCACCCTTTCCTACCATTCCCACATCAAGTCTGTGACCAAATCGGCTTTCTACCACCTGCGGAACATCTCCAGACTCCGACCGTCACTCTCGGAGTCGGTTGCCGAGACCCTGGTGCATGCGTTTGTCACCACCCGCTTGGACTACTGCAATGGCGTCCTGTTCGGGGTTCCCAACAAAACCCTGGACAGGCTCCAGTATGTCCAAAACTGTGCAGCTCGGGTCCTCACGCACACAAAGCCCTGGCAGCACATCACTCCCACCCTCATCCACCTCCACTGGTTGCCGGTCAAGTCCTGCATATCTTACAAAGTCCTCCTCCTGACCTACAAGTCCCTCCATGCCCTTGCCCCCCAGTACCTATCGGACATCCTCCACCCACATGCCCCACCCCGGAACCTGGAGATTCGCAACATCCCCACACTGGACGCCTTCAAAAGGGCCCTCAAGTCCCATCTGTTCCTCAAGGCTTTCGGCCCTTAAATCGATCTGTTGTTTTGTCTGTCTGACCTTTGTTTTGTTTTGTTTGTGCTTGCCCTATTCCTGTAAAGCGACCTTAGGTCCCTTGAAAGGCGCTATAGAAATCTCAGTTATTATTATTATTATAACCAAGGGCTTACAAAATGCTTGCAGGAAGAAAAATAACCTTTATAAAGACTTCATAGAATGTAGGACAAAGGCAGTTGAAAAGCAATACAAGGCATATCAAAATAAGTTGAGAATATTATAATAATATGTTAAAGAAAATAAAAACGATATCAAGGGCACATGGAACATCTTAAATCATGTCATTGGAAATAAATCTGGACCCACTGCCCAGTCACTTAATTGATGACAAAAATAAGGTTGTAAAAACATGAAGTGGTTCATGAATTCAACTCTTTTTTGTAAATGTCGGACCTAATCTAACAAAGACGATTCCAAAACAACACGATGGGCAAAAAGAGGGTCACTGGGGGCAGTAAAGTGTGCAGTCAATGTTTCTGGGAGAGATAAACGAAATTGAAATTAGATCCATTATAGACAAATGCAAAAATAAGACTTGGACAGATAGTGATGGGATCGACATGACAACAGTGAAAACGACTATTGACTGCATAATTAAACCGCTAAGCTACATCTTTAATCTTTCATTTCAGACAGCATGAAAATAGCTAAAGTGATCCCACTTTTTAAAACGGGACAAAAGCCAATTTACCAACTACAGACCAGTGTCCTTGCTTTCACAATTTTCAAAGGTCTTTGAGAAATTATTTGTCCAAAAAGTTGATAATTTGATTGAAAACAATTAGTTATTGAGTGAGTCAGTATGGATTTAGGAAGAATCGATGTACAGCTTTAGCTTTAATGAAAATAACAGAAGAAAGAAATACACAATAGGTGTATTTATTGACTTAAAGGCATTTGACACCACAGACCATGACCTATTCATTTCGAAATGACATAGATACGGAGTGAGAGGAGTAGTTCTAGATTGGTTGAAAAGTTATTTAGATAACAGACAACAATATGTAGAATTTGCTGGTAGTACATCAGAGTGTATGAACATAGAATGTGGCGTCCCGCAGGGCTCCGTTTTAGGGCCTTTTATTTTGTACATCAATGACATGTGAAACGTCAACATTATTGCAATTTGTGTTGTTTGCAGACGACACCAATGTTCTTTGTTCAGGAGATGATTTAAACATGTTAGCAAAGTGTATTGGACATGAAATGGTCAAACTTAAAAGATAGTTTGATGAAAATAAGTTCACCTTAAATTTGAATAAAACGAAGTTTATGGTTCTTGCTCATAGAAAAAAAGATGAAAACATTTCACTGTCCATTGATGGAGTTTTTATTGAAAGGGTTTCTGAATTCGATTCTTAGGTGTGACGTTGAAGGAAAACCTGACATGGAAATCACACATAGCACATGTTGAAACCAACGTGTCGAGGAATATTTCTGTTCTAAGCAAGGCAAAGTATTTGCTAGATCACAAGGCATTGAGGATGTTGTACTGTTCACTCATTTAGCCATTGTTCATTTATTGTATAGAAGTGTGGGGCAACACGTATATGAGCAACATAAAGCCATTGTCAATATTACAGAAAGGAGCAGTATGAATAATTCATAAAGCTGACTCAAGAGAACACACAACAGACTGTTTTTTAAGTCAGGACTCTTGAAACCCAAAGAGATAGCTGAGCTGCAGACATCATCAGTAATGCACAAAGCAGCATGTTACCAGCATGTCTACAACAGTTGTTTGTTTTTGGATCAGACAGGGAAGACCACAGAAGGAAATTTAGCATCCTTATGCAAGGACTGCTCTTAAGCAAATGTGTATTTCGGTAGTTGGTGTAAAATTGTGGAATTCTCAACAAAAGGATCTAAATAATTGTATATGTATTTTTCAGTTAAATAAATCGTATACATTAAGAAAGATGGGACTATACGAAGCAGAATGTGAATAAGTCTATGTACTCTGGTCCTGCATTGCTAAATATGTTTTCTTTATTTGCAGGTCCCATTGTTATTGTTATTATTAGGGCCCGAGCACGGAGCGCGAGGACCCAACGGCGTCCTAGCACGAAGCGCGAGGACCCTATTGTTATTGGTGGTATTATTCTTATTATTCCATTTCGGTATCCTGTTTTTGAGGGCTTTAGGATGCTTCAAAAGTTAATCAATCAACTTCCTCCTGACTGCTTTTCTGTTGTGTTTTGTTTCTTTTTGGTTTTGTCTTTGTCTTTGTTTTGTTTGTCTACCCTCCCTCCCAAATGTGAAGCGTCTTATTTTATTATGTGAAGCACTCTATGGTTTCATGAAAGATATCTACTGTTTACTTGTATCTACTAAAGCATACAAATAAAGTGTGTAATGTAGACACAAATATTATTGCTGTTCTCACTAAACATCGCCTCACAATGAAAGCGGTTGTATTCAAAAAATAGCCTAACATCCAGGGGAGATGTGATTAGGGAGTAAACAAACGGGAAAGGGCAGAAAGTCTGATGCACATTTGATCATCTCGAAAAACTTATAATCACAACGGGGACAGTCTGCAGAGCTGAGCTTCGTTGACAGAAGTCCAGCCATGCGTCTTTTAAACATTACTGTTGGCTGAGATCGTCTCAGGAGAATACTTCAGTGTACAAAACTAGACTAGACATAATACGAATTATTATTGAAACCTTTTGCTGCAAAAACACTGACGAGAGATGATTTTACGATTGGCTGTCTCAATCTTATTATGTTGTTCTTAATGTGATTGTTATTGATGTAATTGATGCTGTGTAAGATTTTCATTGATTTAAGTATTGAACAAATTATTATTAGAATATACGTTTTCAAAATTGATAAAAAGAGAGGTACAGTTGGGGAATCATTCGCCCTGCATGTCCTCCTTCGCCCTCTGACGCAGCTGATCAACCTTCAGCGGCCGCTATCTCCCGTAAGGAGGGGCTGCCCTAGCACGTTGTTGTTGTTGCTACCAGTTTGTGACCGGACAGCTCTCGGTCAGAGATAGTCGTTGTTGCGGGACACCTGGAACACATCCTTCTCGGGCGTAGATGACCCCGAGCCATAAGCGACAACAGTGTCCTCAGCTGTTCAGTCTCTCTATTGAAGAGTGCTGATTATTACACTCTCTAGTTAAAACCTGGAGCTACAGGAGGGGTCTTGAGAATTGACGTGGCAACTCTACCGTGAAGTCAGAACCTCTGGCTCTTGGACCTGTCTTGTGAATTCTCCAGCCGAAGCTCCAAATAAACCCATCAGTGTTTGCCATCAAAGCTCCAGCTCTCCCCGTGTCTCCTTTGAGTCGGTGCTAAAAAGCTAAATTATACTTTTGTAACATGTTAAACATTTGTATGAATACATACTGAATCTGAATTAGCACGAATTAACCTAAACCTTAGTAATACAAATCTTCGTTAGTGGACCAATCGCTACGGAAGTTTTGGCAATAAGAAAAGATTTATAATTTGTAGGGTTAGTTCAAGTTCGAGTTCAACCCAAAACTCGTAATCCATTGTGGTTTCTCCAAATAATAAAAAAAGCATCCAAAAGCACAGGACCTCCAGAAACGTGTGCATGGCTGTACATTGTTCTCATGTCCAATAATAAACCCATGGTAGACCTGCTGGGTTCGGGACTCCGTGATGTTGCTCAGCAGGTAACCAGCCTCTGTCCTTTTGTGTTTGCTGCGTTTCCTTCATGTCCATGAAGTACCACACGGTAGTTGGGGGGACTTTGTGGTGGTGAGGGCAAAAGGGTCAGGGGTTCAAACCAGTGGCAGCGCCAGAGATTTCCTCTAGGGGGTGCTGTGGGGTAGCTTGACGTTTCATAGAGGGTGCCCAAACATTTAGGGTTTCCCATTAATGCACCAGCGCTACAGTTGCATTTTCTATTGCAACACTCCCCCCCCCCACACACACACACACACACACACCCTGGCGCCGCCCCTGGTTCAAACCCGCTTTAACTCTTACTGCACTCTGTGAAGCCAATGTTCTGCTGTCAGGCTCAGAGCTCAGCAATCACACTATGACATCTGTGAAGAGTGCCTCTGATGTGTTAGTGTGTGATTGGAGACCACCAAAGGTCCGTGGAAGAGACCTTGAATGTGTTGCGCTATCTCACTCTGACACACATATTCCTCTGATGCTTTAAACCATGCTAAATGCATCAAAGCGGGTGGCATCGGGAATATGCCATTGCACCATTGGCTCTGTGCCTCTCATATCGCATAGGATGGTGCACGGGCTCCCAATGGCAAAGAGCAATGGGATTCTTCCATTGGCATTTGGAAGATCGTTTAAGTTACTCGCCCATGTTGTACAGCTGGATCATCTTCTCATCTTTTTTGAAATAAACTAAGGCTATGAACAAATATTAGGGACGCTACGTGACACCACGTTAAGCTAAAACGAACCAATGTTCTGCGTGATGACATTTAGAGATTTTTTAATTCATAGAAGTTTCATAAATTCACCAGTGGGGTGATTAATGATAGACCAAAACGTAACAATATGTTCAGCTATGCTACCCACAGACATTATTTCAGACTTTATTTGTTCATGTTGTAGGACTTTCCTGTAGCTCCCTATATGCTAAGCCTCTTTACATACAAGAACTGATCAAAAGGAGTTAAGGAAAATGTACAGTACCATGTATCTACACACAAGCAATCCAAGGCTTCTCAGAGACATGTTGGCCTTTCCAAACCGTTACTTGTGCCACAGTCTGAGGAGTCATTGAACAGGGGTTTAATATGGCTGTCTCACAAATCCTTCCTCCCCGCATTCTGGGATCCAGCATGCAGGGTTTGAGCTGTTGTTGCCTTCAGTCATATTCTGCCCAAGGCTTGAGCTTTAAGCCGAGCTGGAGAGTCCATTTGGGAAACATCAGTATTGGTATTCGACCTCTAGACAGGGTGAAAGTTGCAATGCCTGTGAAAAGAAAGCCTGTTATTCTGTTGGATACGTTCTCAATTCGTAGAACCGATGCGAACATATCGGCGATAACCTTGGCACCATAGACCATGACCTATTAATTTTCTAAATGACATAGATACGGAGTGAGAGGAGTAGTTCTAGATTGGTTAAAAAGTTATTTAGATAACAGACAACAATATGTAGAATTTGCTGGTAGTACATCGGAGTGTATGAACATAGAATGTGGCGTCCCGCAGGGCTCGGTTTTAGGACCTAATATTTTGTACATCAATGACATGTGAAACGTCAACCTTGGCACTGGATGCATTCTGGAGGACCAGTCCTTCCCACTTGATACATGTTCTCTCTCTATGTATATTGAACTAGGTTTTACGTGGTATTCTGTTGAGACGATTGAACATGGGTGCAGACGGTGTGTTGCTTTCATCCCATTTGCTTCAGTGTCCTTGGGTTTGTATACTACCACTGAGTGTTGCCGTAATCAAACATGGCTTTGATGATAATTAAACTCACAAGCTCTTCATCATATTCGACTGATTTTGATTTGATATCAGAGGAAAACTGTCTTGTGCTAAAAAACAACACTTAAATGGAGAGTTGTGGACGACCACATCATCGTCAGTCCTTACGCTAACAGGCAGCTGGATTTCTGGGTGAAATTGTGAAATCGTGAGCATCCATTAGTCTGGCGATAGATCATGTGTTTCCAAACACCCAGTGGATAGACCAATCAAATCCCCGTGGAGCTTCGAGCAGCTACAGACGCGTTTATGTCAATGAAACCGATCTCAAATCAGAACTGGAGATTTCTTAATTGAAAGACGTACCGAAGGCTTTCCTTGCTGAAGGTATGCACAGACTAAACTATACTTTATAGTATTGAGTACAAATATTCATGGACCCAAGCATTGTTGGACTTGATGTATTGGACCGTAAAAGACATGCCCAGAACAAATGACTATATCTTCACTTCTAAAAGGGGTAAATTAATAATCTTTGTTCTCAAAGTAATGATACACCTGTGAGTTGGATGTAGAGGAGTCAGAATCAATATAGATGTTTTTATTTTAAAGTAAATTCCGATTGAACATACACAAACAATTTAAATGATAATTTTCGTCCAAAAAACCCCATTTACTTAAAGTGAAAACTAAACTTGAATGACGTGATAGTAGACAATAGCTTAAGGAATCCAAACTACAACATATAATAAGCACTGTATCAAGATCGATGCAAAACAAGTGACCTTTGACCTCTTTAGAGAGGTTTAGGGTCATTTGGGTGGATTTCCATATCTCTGGAACCCATTGGTCGATTGTGGTGATTGACACCTCTAAATCCACGTTACCGTTGAGGAGTGAGAGTGATGGGCCAACCCAGTCTCACGGCATTTCTTGTTACAGTCATGAAATTAATCTATTGATTCGTGTTCACCAACACGATTTCCCCATTTCTTTCGTTTTTTACGATTTTAAAAGCAATTTAAATAATAACAAATTAGAAGGAACAAAATATAAAAAAAAATACAGATTTCAGTATTCTGACACATTCTGTCCGTAGGTGTTCGGATCAGGGCGGCGGGTGTCACTGCATCCTGGTAAAATACAAATATAATGTCTGTGTCTTTGACATTAGCGCTGCTCGCCACCTGCACTACGAAGCCAGTTCCACAGACTACTGAGACTATATGTTTGAGTTATCCTCACCCTAACAAATGAGATCTCGCTAAGCGGTCCCACGACGCTGGTTATCAACTCCGTAAATCAAGCCAGGGTTTCTCTCTCCAGCTGAGAGCGCGTTCACGTGATGAAGGGGGCGGGGTTTAGCTACATTTGACCAATCACAAACAGGGACAAGTGTACTGACAGAGCAGCGTCATACTTCATTAATGAAAAGTAAACTAATATTAGACAAATATGAACTTTAAACATCCATGATTTACACATATAATCCAGGATACAAGCCACAGAGCTGCACCTGCAAGGAGAATACAGACTAGGCCTACCGAGAGTTTGAAAGCGTATAGTTTTATGATATCACGGCCCCGTCTAAGACACGAGTGGATCTGACTTTAACTACATTTGAGTCGAGTGTTTCCTCAACTGAATGTGTTGCTCAAAATAATACTTCTGCGTCCAGTCTGTGACGCTGTGAATGTTGCACGGCCAGATACGGCTCAGCTGACTCAGATAAGGAGATATATTATTTATTATGATATTATATGATCGATGATCTGATTGATGATGTGATATGAATGATACGTCGGCGTCTTCTCTGCATACGGCAGTTTAAACCGTATTTCCTTTCTCCTGTAATATGACTTGAGAGATTTAAACTCCGCACACTGAGCTCTGATTGGTCAGCAGGCGGTGCTTTCACTGAGTTGAGAGGGAGGGGGCAGCGACGGAGAAGGCTCTGTCCCCCCAGGTCCGGTGATGGATAGGAGGTTGGCTTCTGATGAGCGGAGGCAGCGGAAGGGGTGTGGGGGTGCAGCAGGTCTGTGAGGTATGACACGTTAACAGGTTGCTAATGTTAAGAAGCCCTGAGACACAGTTTCGTGAATATCGATGTGATAGCTCCACCGGGCTCAACGGTTCATTGCAGGTGAGGGAGAGTGTGTGTCCTTTATCTTTCAGCAGGTCTTTTCTAACTGACTCAGAGCATGTGTAAGTGCACACTTCGTCTTCATTGTGTTAAAAAGGAAATACAAATCAATAACTTCTCGCTCGAGTCTACTAATTTAAACATATTTACAAAAAAAGAACTCAATGAGAGTTTTATTTATCCTTACAGACGAAGCGTGGCTTCAACCAGAAAACACACAGAGCAAAAACAAAGGCTCATCACTTTGCCTGAAACCAGGTGGAAGAGAACACTATGTAGAGAGGTGTATGAACCCATGTTCATGCAGATGAGCTAGTATTCGCAGGGTGTCAGTGTCCTTCAAAGCAAGAGAAGACACTTCAAAGAGACTGCAGATAGACTGCAGATAGTGACTGGGTCGTTTCACCAACAAGAGACACGCGGAGAATATCCAACAACAAATACTCAGCTTAAGGATAAGTGTGGAAAGAAGGATGCTTCGTGTTGCCTTGATTAATGTTTTCAGCAAATCATTCTCCCAGAGGCGTGCACTACGAAGCCAGTTCAACAGACCCTGGATATGACCCTGGTTATCAACTCGGTAACTCAAGCCAGGCTTTCTCCGTCCGGCTGAGTGCGCGTTCACGTGAAAGGGGCGGGGCTAGCAACATTTGACCAATCACAAACATGGATAGCGTACTGACAGCGCAGCGTCATACTTCCTGAATGGAAAGTGAACTGTAATATTAGTAGTAGGTATCTGACGGACATAATGCGGTTGTGTTTTTCCCCGTGCTCCGTAGGGACTCGGGGAACATGATGCGCGGTAGGCTCCATGCAGTCTCCACACTGTTTTTCCATTTCGCGCATTCAGGTAGGCATTGCGCCGATTGGCCGGCTAGTGAGCCCGCTAAGTGAAATCCGCTTCGTAGTACAGGCCTCTGGTCTACTGCTTTTTATTTGGGATAACCAAATAGCGTAAGTGAGATGCACCGTTCCTACTTAAAAAATAAAGACCATCAGTGAATCGCCTACAACATATCTTTCTCATGTTCTCATTCTTAATCATCTTTGATTGTTCGTGGGAAGTTCTCTTGGCAGAATGATATGGTTTGTCTGAGGATTCTCCGCTATAACTCATTGACTTGGCTCGTAGTTCAAACCTTCTAAGCAGCTAGCTAGCCGATAAAGGCAGGAGACGCATTCACCGTCAGAAACCTCCCACAACCTGCACGAGAACCACGACTGTCCAGCCCGCCTGCCGGAGACGGGTCAGCAGTAGCAGGTCCGGTCTTTGGGCCTGTGTTCCAACCACCACTGGACGCCATCGTGCCTCCACTCACCTCCCCTTGATGTGCCTCTGCTTGAGCCAACATATATCATACAGCGTGCCCACATCGAAGGCTAGGGACCTTCCTCTTTTATAAAGCCTATATTTACTATCTATATGGAGCAGGTTGAGAGTCCTAATCCCTTGTAAAGCATATTCTCCTCGTTCACCACCAGGGGGCACCCTATAAAAGGTCGGAAGTTTCTAGCTGTCTCTGTAGAGATGGCAAATCCGGATCCTTTTACAGACTCGGAGTCTTCTGAATCAGTCATTGAAGAGATCCGATCATACGAGTCCTTTGAGTCCGCATCACCAAGAGCGTAGAAATCCTACCGGTGAAATTGAAAACTTGTTGCATTTCACGAGCATATTAAACTCACGTTACATTAACTCCGTGTATTTTGCTTTAATACAAATGTTGATCACAAAAAAAGGGTTATTTTACGATTTGGCGAATCTGAGTCTGCTGTTGACTCGTGCACAATAGCCGCGGGAAGTAGGGGTGCTGGAGGCGGGGCTGCGAATGCTGTACATTTGAAAAACGTCATGTTACGGTTGTTGAAATCTCTCCCCACGTTTGTCCGCACCCCCCAAGTGAAGTGACTTCCCAGTTCCCCGCGGCTATGCTCGTGCATGACGAGTCCGGATCTCTGGATCTGCTATACGGTGACGGCTCTGAGTCTGCAGAAGTTTCACCGATCCGCGTCCCCTGAGCCGAACGATCACTTCTGGCAGCTGTCCTACTTGCTAAAGGCAGATGGACTGGGGTACGTTGTAATGTGATTGTACATGATATAAGGAGAATAGCGAGTAACGCAATGTATAGTTTTAATTGTACGTCACCAGGTGTAGGACTCAAAGGATCCGGTTAATGATCCGATGAATCAGGACTCGCCCATCTCTAGTCTCGTGTTTGTTGGTACACAGACCTGCCCCACTTGCGTGTTTGCCGCGTTTGCTTCCGCCACCGGTGCAGGTATGTTTGCAGTAGCATTGCTCGCTTCAGGCCGGGTCTTGATACTTCGCCCTGCTTGCCTCGCCTAGTGGAGGATCAGCCTGTACACGGCCATAACGAGCATGGAGCTCTCCCCTCTCGCTGTCATCGGTGGGAAAGCCTGATCGGTATGTGCGCTCTACGGCGATCTATTTAGTCAATCCACCTCATTACTTTTCTTGATATTAACGCTGTATTTGTATTTATTCATAAACCTAGGCCCCATCACTGAACTCTGGGGCTAACTCCCTCTATGACTTGTCCTTACTTTGGCCAACTTGATTTAAACTAGTTTATTTTGTTCGACTGAACCTTTTCTCTCGTGATTTGTTTTATTTTAAATGTTTACACAAGTTGTTATCATCTGTTTTTGATATTGTGTTATTATTCTGATTTACGTATGTTGCCCCCATTACCTGCGTTTCCGTAGTTTACTGAGAGCTGAAGGTGCCGGTGTCCAAGGTGGTGGTTTCCCTCCCTTCTTTCGTGTGTGACGTGCTCCCCCGGGATTGATTTCCTGCACGTATGACTGGGGAGATTTAAGTGTGGTTTGTTTGGGGGTCCTTCCACTCACTCGTCGACCCTATCCTCCCTCGTAAGCCTCAGCTCCTAATTCCTTTCCCCCCGTTGTGCTACAGCCCTGTTTTGAACTGCATTTTAAACTATTGACTTGTGCTTAATAAACTTGTATTTTTATGATAGATTGAAACCGCGTCTCCTGCTCCATCAGTATTCGAACCTGTGTGTCCTCTATAACTGAAAACGTGTTAATATTTTCTCGGTGAAACTCCCAAGGTGGCGTTGTCGAATTGTGAATGGTGTAATCAAACCAACTTTAACATTCACCTATCCTCCCCTCTGCGGCTACTGCCACATATATACAGATTTAGGAATGTACAGATGCAACACAGCCCTGCTTCCTTGTCCAATACGTTGACCATGTCCAATGTTTAGACAGAGATAGAGAAGACGAATGCTTTTTGCAGTACAAGAACATTTTCCATCAATTTACAATATATCGATATGTCTCTGTTTATGTGCAACCGATACGATCCCCATGCCGTGGCAGTGCTGGCTGCCTCCGCTCTGTTCAGAGTGGGCATAATGACGAGGGAAGAGCGGGGCACGACGCCAGGCGAGAAATCAATACCTCAGGAAATAAGATGCAAACCCAGCAGCTGCTGCAGAGGAACTGATTTGGTTTGTGTGGGTGAGGAAGTGCAGGAAACAATATGTGTGTGTTTGACTCAAGGATCCTGTCGAGGAGGCAAACTGAAACAGATGGCATTCTCAACGAGGTCAGCATTCAATATATATATCAGGAAGAAAAGGAGCAACAAATAGACGATGTGGCCCTGAAACTCAACAATGTAATACAGCTGCGACCACGCGGATCCCCTTTGAGTACTGATCAGGCTGGGAGGGTTACTTTAAAACATATTCTGTTCCAATGACTAATTACATAAAAATATAATCAGTAACCTAATTAAGTATCAAAACATTTCATTTCATGTAATGGTTGTTTGGCGGGGACAAAGCACAGTGAGGAACACTGAAGACATTCAAATGCGTAACAGTGCCAGATTTAGCTTTTAATTTCCATCCGCAGTCTCTCACATAAAACATTTAAGAAAATTACATTTTACAAACATAGCAAAGACAAAATACATGATATGCAAAAGAGCAAGAGCAGCATCCACGAGCATTAACCACATGGAGTACAATATAGATAAAGTGCATGAGATACCCCTGAGTTAACGTGCAGTTAGCGTGCTTTCAGTTAGCTTAGCTAACATCCTGAGAGTCCACAGATTATAGAAGTATACGGATCATCACTGAGCGACCAGAACTCGTGACAGGGGAAGCAAATACAGACGACACATGAGTAGCTTTAGGTACCAGAACACGGAGATATGCTCACCTTAGCTGTTACTCTGATCAAAGGGTCGTGTTCAATGGCATATAAAACGAGAACGCGGCTGAAGGTTAATCCAGAGGTTATAGCGATGTGTCTGTCACTTTGAAACAAGTATTGATAATCCATATTTCAATTTGTATGCAAAAATCGGAGAAGAAAAATTAGCTGCTAACGGTAGCCGCCAGATGTTAGCGCAGCTCCGGTTTGTCTACGCATGTCTCTCTCACTCCTTATGTGGTAACCTGTGTGTGTGTGGGGAACCTTCCCCTCGATTCCATTGGCTCTGACGGTTAGAAAGAGAAGTCAATCAGCAACATCGACCAATGGGGCCAGAGATAAGGAGAATCTATCCAAATGACCTCAGAAGGTTTATTTTTCTAAATCTCTCTAAAAAGGTCAAAGTCACTTGTTTTGCATCAATCTTGATACAGGGTACTTATCATATGTTGTACTTTGGATTCCTAAAGCTTGTAGTCTACCATCCCATCATCCAAGGGTAGTTTTCACTATAAGTAAAACATACTTTTTGGACGGACACTATAATTTACATTTTTCCACTGTGTTCAATCTGAATTTACTTTAACATAAAAACATCTATATTGAATCTGACTCTTCTGCAACCATCTCACAGGTTCATCATTACTTTGAGAACACAGATTATTAATGTAACCCTTTTAGAAGATATGGTCATTTGTTCTGGGAATGTCATGTTCGAGCCTGAGACCTGGAACACAGGGTCAGGGGTCAACCCAGGCATTTAGTCTGTTATTAAACTGTATTTAAGTTGCTTGGGATAAAAGCACAGCATAAAGGGTAACAACAAAGGCGCCCTGAGCGAAACGCACCTAGCACAGAACTCACGTGAACCTGTTAAAGGTCACCTATCATGCTATCTTTAGGCAATAGCATTCTGGGTATAAACCGTCTCTTGAGAATGAGATGCTCTCCTGTACAACTAAAGGCTAAAAGAACAACTAAAGCGTTGTGGTGGCGGTGCTCATGCGGGACCTGGCAGATTCTGTCTACAATGCTGTGGTGATGAAACATAAGGATTATTAGATCAAGGATCCTCTCTGAAACAGTCTGGAGCTCAAAGGCTTTCTCTCTCACCACAAGGTGAGTTCCTTTCTACTTCCTGCTTCTTCACACACATGCTCTCCAGTACAGCTTAGCTCTGAGTGTTAGCGATGCAAAACATCGGCATATCGGCGGCAAATCTGGATCAGCTCCGTTTTTAGAGATTTGGGTACGGAGGAAAAGAGAGGGTTTGATTTTCTGACGCTGCGTGAGTTCTCCGACACACCGGGGACACATGTTGATGGAGAGAAGACATGATCGGTCCCTTTTAACCCTCTGAGGCCCACGGGCCGTATACGATCCCAAATATCACGTTGTGTTCAAAGCGTCATAGCTTCTCAGCTGTTTGAGCCAAAGACATGCCGTGTTTTTCCTCTTGAACTACAGAAACGGCAATAAACAACTCAACAATTAAGTTTTCATTGAAAGGCGTTGACTTATTTCGGTGAAACGAATGTGCGTAGGGTTTTAAAAGATGCGGATAGTCTCAACTTGATTCTGGCGCATTGCTTATCGTTGTCTGTTTCATAGATCTATTCTCATCCACCATCTTTGTTTGAGTGTAAGAGTCACGTTTCTGGAGTGGATGCAGTCACAGCCAATCGGAGTCTGATTCAGAGGGTTGCCTGTCCCTTCCGTTGTTGTGTGTACTGGAACGAGAGCCGGTATTATTCCACTCGCGAAAACACAATACAAGTTGGAATACGTTCTTTGAGTGTTTTGAGAGGCAAGGACGTTTACTACAGCTGAGGCTTTGGAGCTGACTTTTCAAGGGGACGATGTCGACGAAAATTGTGATTGTGGACATGATATATATATCACGTGTACTCTTCAAAATTGGCAGGACAAAAAATGACAATTCCTCGCAAAAAAATGCCCATGGACGCTGTCCAAAGGAATGGGCCTAACTAATGAACAGAAGAAGTTAGAGTCTTCTCATCAGTTCTGATTCAATGATAATACATGTGTGCGATTGTCTGCGTTGAATGTTTTGGTTAGCAGTTATTTTTAATGAAATAAGCAAAACATTCAAGCTCCGTTTTTTCTTTATGGGCACATATCCCCTCTCCGCCGCTGCCCCTCCCTCTGGAACTCCCACAACCCATCAGAGACTTTGACTTTAACTCTATATTCATTTGTGTTCCTTTCTTTTCTTTTCTCTTCACCATATCTGGAAAGCGTCTTTGAGCGCTAACAAATTAAATCTATTATTATAGTGTAATAAGTAACTTGATTTTACGGCAAAGACATTTCAATGTCTAAGGCAAAACACAAACATATACAAACACGGAAACGTCCTAATGGTCTCAGAGCGTTAAGGTTCATTCCGGGTTACGTGTCTTGCCTTAGGAGATGTTGACTGCGGAGCCCTCCAATTGGATTGCATTACCAGCCCCAGAAATATTTCAAAATGAGCCAAAATGCTTGTGTAATATAAAATGAATACATATATTTATGAATAAAAACAACCTTTTGACCCACGTCTGGAAGAGTGGAGGCTCCAATCACCTCACACTCAAAAGAAAAGTGAGCAGGACTGATTTCAGAGGCACTTCACATGGAGTACAGCCAGCGTGTGCAGCTGCACAGCATTATCACCAAGAGCATGAACTTGAAAACATGTTCACAAACATAATGCATACGAGACGCCCCGGGGCTCAGGGTTAGATTCACAGAGAGGGACAGTGGTGGTCTGTGGCTGCCTCTCCATGCATGCTGGTCTGAACACAGAACTGTCCACCCCCCACCCAGCCTGGCCTCCCCTGCATCTGTCCACCCCCCCACCTAGCCTGGCCTCCCCTGCATCTGTCCACCCCCCACCTAGCCTGGCCTCCCCTGCATCTGTCCACCCCCCACCTAGCCTGGCCTCCCCTGCATCTGTCCACCCCCCACCTAGCCTGGCCTCACCTGCATCTGTCCACCCCCCACCTAGCCTGGCCTCCCCTGCATCTGTCCACCCCCCACCTAGCCTGGCCTCTCCTGCATCTGTCCACCCCCCACCTAGCCTGGCCTCCCCTGCATCTGTCCACACCTAGCCTGGCCTCACCTGCATCTGTCCACCCCCCCACCTAGCCTGGCCTCACCTGCATCTGTCCACCCCCCCCCCACCTAGCCTGGCCTCACCTGCATCTGTCCACCCCCCCCACCTAGCCTGGCCTCCCCTGCATCTGTCCACCCCCCCCTCACCTAGCCTGGCCTCACCTGCATCTGTCCACCCCCCACCTAGCCTGGCCTCCCCTGCATCTGCCCCCCCCCACCCAGCCTGGCCTCCCCAGTGATGGGTGTTGTCCAGGGTTGTACGTGACTCCTGCCAGCCGGCTGTCGCTCAGGGCAGAATCTCTACATGCAGATGGACTCCAGCCGCCACTGGCCATGGACACGCATGCAATTAATCATACGTTGCACACTTTGCCTGGTGCACTGCACAACGATAAATCATACTCAATCGCAATTGAGAAGCATTTACTGTTATTGTTTAGCCTTATGACTTAGCTGGGAAATAATTCCACTTATGTTGAGAAATGGATATAATTGGACCTGTGGTTCCTGCTGGAATCCAATTGAATGCAGATTACTGCAGAGTTACATTTACACAGTGACAGTGTGTGTGAGTGTGTCGGGGTAGATGTACTGTATATGGGTCAGGCTGTACTCTGGGTTCTGAGTTCAAACATAAAGTGATATGTCTTCCTTCTTGACTTCCTACTCTTTTCTCGAGCTTGTTTTGTACTGAAGGCCTTCTAACATTAACATAAAGCAAGTCATCTCCATCTCTATGGCTGGCAATGCCTGCATGAATGTTCCAGGAAACGAATGAAATTAAGATATAAGTGAGGTTATATATCTAAAAAATAGTGTTGAGTTATGTTGACTGGAGCATCGATCAGGAGTGCAGGGAAGGAGAGAGGACTGGTAAAAACATAGCTGAAACAGAATTGCAGAGCAGTTTGTGCTGGACGGAGGCCAGTTAGAATAAAGCATGTGATGACCGTGTACTGTAGTTATTGACATAGTTAATATAAACAGTAAATGGTTGCATCTTTGAACTGGTCAAAGGCAACCTGGTCTTCTATAAAATGCATACGTCTGTCTTTTACGAAACACACGTTTGTTTCTAGTGATTGGCCCACATGCGTCTGCATGGGAGGAGGAGGGGGGAGTGGCTCATGTTCACCATGGTCACCATCTTAGTTCCACGCCTGTAGTTGCTCATAGCACTACATTCAAAGAACAGCTGATGGGAATGTAATTATGTTGGTAGGTGTTCACTCGTAGACCAAAGTCGTTGACTTTTCGAGTTGAGGATTAAAAGGATGATGGCGCAAGATAAACAGCCAGGTCGTCACCAAGTTATTAAAATGTATCATCTGGAGAACTTCGTATCTGTGGAGTCTATTTGTATATAACTTTACATGAGGGATTCTTATTATATGATATGCTTATTGTGCTCATAATAAATAGACACAAACACTGATGGGTTAGATACCAACGAGGGGAATAGTCAGAAGAACGTTTTCAGCTTGCGATACTAATGTAGCAAAGCCAGGTGTAGACGCAGTAAGAAGAGTGAGTTACTGAGACTCTGACCTTGAGCTGTGGGTGAGCTCCGCTCCCACACAGCCAGGAATCAGTATAACCAAGATTCCACTATATCTGCAGAAAGCTTCAGCAAAAACTAATTCCGTATGATGGTGACACGTAGGGAGGGACTTTCACAGGCCGGCCGAATGCTGATTGGAGGATCGCGTTGCCAAGAGACTCTGAGTCTGCGAACCAACCAAAGACAACCAAGTCTAAACCGTGGTATCTCTTCAGCTAGTCTCAACCAATCATAAATGTACGGGCAACGCCCTGTGGGATAAAAATGTATGCACGCACGAGGTTCGGGGCTCTTTCCGGAAATAGTGGTTACAGATTTCTGTGACGTGACGGAGTCCTTGGTCAAGTGAATATATATATATTTTGCTCCCTTATAATAAATAGTTACACTTAGAAGTTGTCTGTCTTTCCTGGAATTTTTATCACAACATATCTCTAACTAATATTGTGGATATCCATTTACCAATTCAGGTATTCACAATGGACCAAATATGTTCGACTAGCCAGTATTGCTCTCTGTACAGCCATGCTGGTAATGTTGCAGGTGCAGCGATGCCTTTAAACATGTGTATAACACTTACTTGCTATGTTACACTTTAGGTATAATGTAAATGTTCCATAGGAGAGAAAGTGAAAGGCTAAATAAGCATATTTTCCAAGCACAAAAAAGAACGAAGCAAAGTATCAGACACAAGTGCCTTTGCGCAAAGCATGACGTCACTGACGTTGACTGTTCACACTGGACGTAGACTTGGGTTGTGGTCGAATAGTCCATTTAGCTTAGGAACCTTCCTGACGGAGTGAAAGGACCCGGAAGTCCCTCAGTGGCAGCCATGATAAGTGCCGTTCCAATTCTCCAAATGAAAGGAAACGAGGTTTCAAACTTCCTTTAGCTTAGGAACCACTGGACCTCCCTCACCGAAAGGAGAGGAGAAAAATGCTGCCCCACAATGCATTGCAGCCGCAGCATTTGCCGTCACTCAACAGTCGGCCGTTCACGGAAACAACCGACATATGACAGAGAAATGATATCATGAAAGTTACGGTGCTTATTAAGCATTTTAAAACATAGGTGGTGAGTTCCAAAGTGCTTTGTTCTGAACGTTCATCAGTATTATAATCAAAAAGAGAATATGAACGTTAGTTTTCACTGAAATGATCAAATAAAGTCTCTCAGTCTTTACTGAGCTGTGTGGAGTTTGTTCAACTTCTAAAAGATGTTTGAATGGTGATACACACAGAGATAGATGTTAAGGACTAACGTTTATAATAAATACATCTGTATTGATTTAAGATCTTTTCATAGTTCATACAATCATACGTATTGGGATCATTTGTATTAATGTGGACCGGAGGAAGAGGGTGCCTTCAAACATGCCGTGGTGCAGCCACTACTTAAAAAGAAAAATCTCGTCCATTCTCGCACATCTAAAGCCCTGGAGCGAGGAGTCTACGCCCAGCTGCAGTCGTTCTTAACCACGCATGGTATTCATGAAAAGTTTCAGTCTGGCTTCAAACCCATGCACAGCACTGAAACAGCCCTTTGAAGAGTTTTTAATGATCTGCTCCTAGCCGTCGACTCAGGTAGCCCAGCTGTCCTGGTGCTGTTAGACCTGTGGACCATAGCATCCTGTTGTCATGGCTTTAACAGTCCGCAGGCATCACAGGCTCTGCCCTTGCATGGTTCAGATCTTACCTGACAGACTTCTCAGTGCAGCTAGGTGCCTTCTCCTCTCCTAAAGCCCCTCTTACCTGTGGGGTTCCCCAAGGCTTTATCCTGGGCCCTGTCCTTTTTCTACTGTGCATACTGCCCCTAGGTTCAATTCTCACAAAACACAACATTCCCTTCCACTGCTACGCCGACGATGTACAGATCTATCTGCCTCTCAATGCAAACCTCTACAGCAGTTGATGGACTGCTTAACAGAGATAACATCCTGGATGAGCAAACATTTCTTTAACCTCAACGAGAGCAAGACAGAGGTCATCTTCTTTGGACCCCGACCTCCAGCCTCTCCGGTTGATATTCTGGGCTCCCTCAATAAAAACATCCTCCCCTCTGTCATGAACCTTGGAGTGACCTTCACTCGCACTTTTAAATTCGACAAGCAGGTCAGCACTGTAGTCAAGACCTGCTTTTTCTGAACTAGCCTCCAACTGGCCATAAAAAGCGTGCGCACATCACCCCAGTTCTGGCCTCACTGCACTGGCTTCCAGTTCGGTTCAGAATTTATTTTAAACTCTTTTTATTTCTTTGTAGGGTTAGGGTTAACCCTAAATGGGCTGGCTCCGGCCTATAGCTGAACTCCTCCAGCGCTACACCCCAGGCAGAGCTTTAAGGTCTGCTGACCAGCTGCTGCTGATGGTGCCGCATTCCAGGCTCAAAACCCGAGGGCACCGAGCCTTCGCAGCGGCTGGCCCCAGGCTCTAGAACACTCTGCCCCTCCATGTGAGGTCGGCCCGGACCTTGGGGCTTTAAATCTACTCTTAAGACACACTTCTTCTCCCTGGCCTTCTAGTCAGAGTGGAGCACGATACCTGACTTTTCCCTGTGCGTGATTTTTAGATTTGCTTTTTTTTAATTTGCATGTCCAGCACTTTGGCTCGATTGACTAAAATGTGCGATATAAATAAAACCTGATTTGATTTGATGACATTAGACTTAGCTTTAGATAGCAAAGTTTGCTTTTCTATCTAATACCGTGGTAGCTCGAGCCAGACAGAAAGGGAGTACAGTTAGGAAAGGATAAAGAAATTCATTTCAGACATATTAGAGCCCTCTTCATTTACCAACTTCTATTCATGCATACTTGTATATATATATATTAATTAATTACTTCTGTATTTATGCTTTATTTTACTTTTTGTATTAATTTAGTATTTTTTCAATGTTATTTTTCTTCCCGTTTTTCTTCATTCTCTTATTTATTTACTCCTGCAATTATTTATACTGTTAAGTATTTCCTTATTTCCCCTTATTTGAGCATTTCTTTACTTAGTTATTATTTGAGAGAGAACTTAAATACAGCTGTTGCAGTACTGTCATTGTTAATGTTGTTACTCTGTACATACACAAGTTGGTGAAGGATTTGGCCCTTGGGGATATGTTTAGGTGTGCAGGGTAAAACATATAGCTGCTCAGGCTGCCTCCTTATTCCTCACCTTTGGAAACTAACCTTGTGCTATTTTTGTCATGGCTTTCAGCTACAAGATCTAGGAGCTAAATCAACATTGTGGATAGGCAACCTCTCTATAGAGGGAAGTCATTTGAACATGATGCAATTATTTCATTTCTTATACTAGATAGCATTGAGACGTTTTTGAAACTTGTCTTTTTTCAGGCGTAACATGTGAACGGGCGTGGCAATGTAAGGGGTGGAAAGTCTGCTGCAAGTAGATACGAGCTGCTTACACATGGCAAATTAAAACAAGAACATGATTATCGTTAATAATAATATTGTTATATTAATAATGCTCTGCTGATGTAGAGCTTGCTCAAACTGTTTTGCTTAACTATAGTTCCTGGCAGAGCTTGAAAGGTACTCGCCTAACCTACTGAAGGTCTTCCGCAATCGAGGAGGAGATGCTGGAAGGAAGATCCGGCAGTTAGGGTAAGTGCATTAAATGATTACGCCATATGAGCATCTGTTTTCCACCCAACACTGGTTTGAACAGGTTTAACAAAATCCTTGAAAATATGGATGTATTGTGTCCAGTTCATGTTAGCACTGTCACACCACCAGTGCAGATACATCTGAAGTGCAGCTCATGTTCAAAGTCGTCCTTATTTTTACCACAACATGCAGCTTTCTTGAGATTTTGAATTGACAAGAAGAAAATGGATGAACACAATCAATTAATATTGTTGATGTCCTATTAATAAAGGGAAACTCGATGTAGAGAGAAAGGTGTCCCAAGTATTATCTGATTGAAAATATTTCTGATGCAAAATATTGATTTCACATTCATAATAAATCACAATCATGTGAGTGGTTATAGCATCCTTTGTAAAGGCTACATTTTTCACAAATGTATTTATTTCAGCACACAATGCTCAATTTGAATGTGATCACATAGCTGTACACATTAATGCTGAACATTACATCACATTACATTACATCACATTGAGCTGAGGCTTTTCTCCAAAGACTTACAATAAGTGCGTTCGACCAGGAAGACACAACCTTGAAGAAAACAGAATCATAAAGTACATCAGGTTTCATAGAGCCAAGCATTTCAAGTGCTACTCCACTGGCTTTAGAGGAGCCAGTCCTTTGTTAGTAGTTAAGTGCTTTGTTAGTATATAAGTCCTTTATTAGTATATAAGTGCTTTGTTAGTATTTAAGCGCTTTGTTTGTATATAAGTCCTTTATTAGTATATAAGTGCTTTGTTAGTATTTAAGTGCTTTGTTAGTATATAAGTCCTTTATTAGTATATAAGTGCTTTGTTAGTATTTAAGTGCTTTGTTAGTATATAAGTGCTTTGTTAGTATATAAGTCCTTTATTAGTATATAAGTGCTTTGTTAGTATTTAAGTGCTTTGTTTGTATATAAGTCCTTTATTAGTATATAAGTGCTTTGTTAGTATATAAGTGCTTTATTAGTTTATAAGTGCTTTGTTAGTATTTAAGTGCTTTGTTAGTATTTAAGTGCTTTGTTAGTATATAAGTGCTTTGTTAGTATATAAGTGCTTTGTTTGTATATAAGTCCTTTATTAGTATATAAGTGCTTTGTTAGTATTTAAGTGCTTTATTAGTATATAAGTGCTTTGTTAGTATTTAAGTGCTCTGTTAGTATATAAGTCCTTTATTAGTATATAAGTGCTTTGTTAGTATATAAGTGCTTTGTTAGTATTTAAGTGCTCTGTTAGTATATAAGTCCTTTATTAGTATATAAGTGCTTTGTTAGTATATAAGTGCTTTGTTAGTATATAAGTGCTTTGTTAGTCTATAAGAGCTTTGTTAGTATATAAGTGCTTTGTTAGTATATAAGAGCTTTGTTAGTATATAAGTGCTTTGTTAGTATATAAGTGCTTTGTTAGTATTTAAGTGCTTTGTTTGTATATAAGTCCTTTATTAGTATATAAGTGCTTTGTTAGTATATAAGTGCTTTATTAGTTTATAAGTGCTTTGTTAGTATTTAAGTGCTTTGTTAGTATTTAAGTGCTTTGTTAGTATATAAGTGCTTTGTTAGTATATAAGTGCTTTGTTTGTATATAAGTCCTTTATTAGTATATAAGTGCTTTGTTAGTATTTAAGTGCTTTATTAGTATATAAGTGCTTTGTTAGTATTTAAGTGCTCTGTTAGTATATAAGTCCTTTATTAGTATATAAGTGCTTTGTTAGTATATAAGTGCTTTGTTAGTATTTAAGTGCTCTGTTAGTATATAAGTCCTTTATTAGTATATAAGTGCTTTGTTAGTATATAAGTGCTTTGTTAGTATATAAGTGCTTTGTTAGTCTATAAGAGCTTTGTTAGTATATAAGTGCTTTGTTAGTATATAAGAGCTTTGTTAGTAGTTCTATCCTCGAGGTGGAGTCGAGAGAGATGAGCTTCAGTCTGGAAGGTGTGTGAGCTTTCTGCTGTCCTGATGTCAATGGGAGCTCATTCCACCATCTTGGAGCCAGGACAGCAAACCCACGTGTTCCTGCTGATGGGAACTTGGGTCCCCCTCGCAGCGAGGGTGCAGCAAGTCGTTTGGCTGATGCAGAGCGGAGTGCACGTGCTGGGGTGCACGGTTTAACCATGTCCTGGATGTAGGGAGGGCCAGATCCATTCGCAGCATGGTACGCAGGTACCAGGGTCTGGAAGTGGATGCTGTAAATGCGTGGTCTGTTATTTTAGCAAATTAAACTGAAATGCCATTTATCCAAAGGCTTGATCTTTTTGATACTCTTTAAATGGTGTGCTGCGCTTTGACTAGTCGTTACATTAGAATTTATATGAATGCTTTTATGCAGCAACAGTCTCATCAAGGAGTACCGGGTAAGTCATGTGACTCGACATGTTTTGTATTAAAGGTAAGAATGTGTCAAGTGTATAATGGCTTAAACTTAAGTTTTTTATTTTTATTACCCTAGACTTATCGTTTTTGTTGTCTACATAGGAGCGGGTCGTGCCGCCATGTTTCTACAGTAGCACAGCACGTACACATGTAATGGCCATACACGTGTGTATACATAGTAGGTGCCTGCTAGAAAAGCCTTAGTTATTGAGCTATAACAGAAGTACTATAGATCAATAACTACGTCCATCTTCAGCTCACTTGATACTGAAAGGCTCGAGGCAGTGTGGACGATGCCATCTTCAGTTACTAACTGCCCTTCAAGGCCACCATACTTTCTGAACATGTTCCCAAAGGGAGGGTGGAGTGAGGGAGCTTTGCTATCTCCGATATTACACACTGAACCTTTATAACTTACTATGTTTACTTTTTCAAAATAGTCAATGATCTCGTTTTCCACCTGTTTCAGAAGTGACGAAGCCGAGAGTGAAGCCCCACAGACGACCACGGGGCTTCCTGTGATCCGCAATGAGGGCGCTGACGAAGAGGACGGGCCAGAGGACGTCGGAGGGATCATCGAAGGAGTGGAACTGCTATCCAGTCTGCCGTTCGTCAGGATGGGCCATGCTTTTTGGGTTGATCTACTCTCAACTCGAGCTATCCACAGGAACTCACGTGCACTTTGGAGTGTTGATGAAGTGGGATGGCAGCAAGTGTCCCCAAAGGTCCAAAGCCTTACATCAAGATGCTTCAGAGAGCCCGTCATTCCACTGGACAGTCGAGGAGTTACACGAATAGTTTGTGTTGGACAATATACGTTTTGACGACTACATACTACTCAAGGCGGTTCAAGTAGGAAATATTAAACTCCGGGACAGATATGTTTTGGCACATTCATTTTGCTTGAAAAACTGTTCTTTGCATGTAACCGTTTCTATTTCTCACATAGTCATTTGTTGTTGCAATAGATCAGAGACTCTCATGGACTCACCACTTACTGTAAAATGCTTCTCTGCCAAGTGAGATTCCTCTGTGGAAGTCAGTCTGGAAATGTTAACAATGGACACATGTGATGTTCTCAAAAGTCAAGGTGTTGAATTTTAAGATGTCTGTGTTAATAAGCGGGAGAAGATGTCTGTGTTGATACCCAACAGAGTGGAGCAGGGATGACGTATTGTCGTCGGCCGACCCTGAAGGAAGCGGCCGGTTCGCTCGACAAAAAGCATCCGGATTTTGGAATATTGTAAAAAACCAGATCTGTGGAAAACGAACCTGTTTGATAAATGCACGTATAATTCAGTCCTGCTGAACTAAACGTGCATTCATCAAACAGGTTCGTTTTCCACAGATCTGGTTTTTTACAATATTCCAAAATCCTATGGAGAAACCCGGAACCTAACCCTAACCAATTTTAAATTATCTTATTACCTGGAGGCCGGGAAACCGCCCGCAGGGGGGAACTCTTCACCTCCCTGCCACCCTTTTCGACTTTAATGGTTTCTGTTTTTCAGTGACATCCAGTTCATTATATACGATTTCACTAACCCGGTGTGCCTTCCTTTATTTTATTATTATCTGTTAATTTTAAGACTCCCTTTACTTTTACTTTTTAAATTCATATTCCTGGGGAATGTTTTAATTATTTATATTTGTACACACACACACACACACACACACACACCCACACACACACACACACACACACACACACACTGCACTTTTTAACCATTCGTCTGAAACGGTCTCGTCCTCACGGAGCTTTGATGATGCTTTAAAAGGGTTTTTATAAGGTTTATGTTTACGGAGGTTTTTAATGTTTTTTAAACACCTATCTACCGAGAGCCAGTGCACCACGCAGCGCTCTTCCCCAACCTAACCAGCTTCCTTCAGGGTCGAACCACAAAAATACGTCATCCCTGCAACGCTCTATATTTTAAATATTGCACTTGAATTAGATTCAATGCTTCATGGACGCGTCAGGTGTGCAGCAGCTCCAGGCAGCTCAATATCCACCTCAATACCTAAATATTTCATATATCAAATAATGTATTATATTACATCATTGCCTCTGCATTGGATTATTATCGGACAGGGTAAAACTTCATAATTAACTACGTCTGAAAGCAGAAGTCCAGGGCAAACAATGGCAAGTATCTTCAGTGCGCATGTCCCAAAAGACATTTTGAAAAAAATGCAACATTCAAAAAAGTCAAATTCCGAGAAAAAAAAATCTAATTTGTGATGCATTGTGGGACATGTAGTTTATGGGCAACGTGCTTCTGTAAATCGGCATGTAACATGTATAAGAAACATATTATATTCTTTGCATGCTCTTGTGGGGCCGCAGAACATGAAGTCGCGGGCCGGATTTGGCCCCCGGGCCTTGAGTTTGACACCCCTGATTTACATTAAACATACATGATCAAATTGAATGGAACATTTACATGTAATTAAATTACTTAAAGTCAACGCGTTTGGCTTAACTCGTGTTGTGAGTGTTAATGTCTTAGAAAAGAAAGTCTACAGAAAGATTGGCGGTACAGAAATAAAACTGACTTCCTGCTCCCACACACTCTCCACTCTCACAGGTTTAGGACGTTGAGCCTGTGGCTGTGGCAGATATCTGTTCTGCCCTCATTAGGCCTCCACCGTGTTTCTGTCCAAGCTGGATCTCGCTCCCTAACAGCTGCATCCATACAAACAGGAGACATTTCACACGGTGCTTGTTTATTCCTAATATCAGAGAAAACAACTTGTAGCTGGAGAAAGACCCCGCCTCCAAGACACGGTCATTATTGTGTGTGTGTGTGTGTGTGTGTGTGTGTGTGTGTGTGTTTGCTGTCATCTATATTCTGCACAAAAGGAACTTTCGAAAGGTGTCTGATATCTGGTGTGTATTATTTGGCACCCAACCTAAACACCCGAATGTACAGTATGTACCCGCACAGCGTCCCAGACTGAACAACGACCCCTGCAGCCCATCGGTCAAACATTCCTGGGTGTTAAATCGATGGCGAGGCAGAACGGAGGTTTGTTTCAGTCGATAACAGGATTTGGTTATTTTTAGAAGCAACATGGAGGTGGAAGCAGAGGCTGAGAGAAGGAGAACGAGCAGCTGAAAGGCTGCAGTGCGAGAGAACGACATGCACGCATGCTGATGGGAGAACACCGTCTCTCTACTCCCTGATTCACCGTTACTTTATCCAGTTCTCTCGCCCTCTTCACGTTATCGTGTCTTCTCTTCTCGGGCTGCTCTTTTTCCTGGGATCAGATCAGACGGATCGAGCCGAGTGTGCGGTTAACTGGACAGACAGTGAAGCCGCGCTCAGACAGTCATATGAACTAGAGATCTCTCCAGATGTTAATCTCTCTAATCTCTCACACACACACACGCACACACACACACACACACACACACACACACACACACACACACACACGCTGTTATGGGTCTTAACCAGAGGAAGCAGCACCTAATCTGACTGATTACGAGGTAAAGGCAGTGGATGATAGCAACATAAAACAACGTGCTGTTGTAATCCTTTGCAGCGAGAAAAAACCAAATGAAACGTGAGAACACTGAGTAAACATGAAAGACAACATCGGGGGGTGGGTCGGGCGGGGGGGGTTTTATGTGTGTATACCGTATACGTGTGTGTGTTGTGAAGCAGACAGATCTCTCACTCTAATGTTATCCACTCAGAGAGCACTCATGATAATCAAGCTTCACTGATCACTGTAGGCCAATCAAGGACGGGACACACGTAACCTAATGTTAGCATCCTACCCAGACCAAAGAGTCAATCTGGGTCTTCCCCCATAGCCCTGCTTACCGTACTGTTCGGACTATAAGCCGCAACTTTGTGTACAGCTAACGGCCACTAGGGGACCTTCTTAATCTATTAACCACCTTTAACCCTACGGGCTCTAGGACCGGTCCGTGCCCGCCACCTTTAAGCGGCGGGCTCCAGCAGGAAAAGCTGGAGGCCGGAAAAGAGCGAGACAGGTAGCGCGGCAAAGCAAAAAGTGGAACCGAGAGACGGAACGAGAGCGAGACAGACGGACAGTGTAGCTGCTGCGGCTCATATGCAGGTGCGCTTTGTAGTCCGGAAAGTACGGTACATTTAACTTCCAAAACTGTTTTTATGATTGGGGATGAGTCTGACATTAAAACGGCTTGGCTACAAATGCATGGCTGCTCCACAAAGAATGTTAGTGTTACGTTCCCTCCAAATCTAGGGGTACCAAGGGGAGTAACGAAGCACACGACCAGGCACGAGAGAAAAGAGAGGAAACCGATCTCACGAGCACACAAGTTGGCTCACCAGCCAACTTGTGCAGTCTACTAATACACCGATATATCTAGGAGCACATCTCCTATCAATCGACACAACACAGGGTTCTACACATGCAGCCAGAGGAGAGCGACTGCAGCCTTTCTCAGGTCCTTTATGGAGGCCACACACACACACACACACACACACACACACACACACACACACACACACACACACACACACACACACACACACACACACACACACACACACACACACACCCACTACGGCACGTAACAGTTAGCCTTAACAATTATTTGCCCCCAACTCAACATAAAGTTTCTAGCAAGGCACAGTATTGATCAAATCATGAAGTCCATATTGCATACCGCTCGTCCGGGATTTCTCTCGCACCCTAAGCGAGAATCATACCCCTAGACCAGGGGCCTGTACTACGAAGCCGGTTCAACCTAACCTGATATGTTGGAGTTAGCCGGTCGGCCTAATCCAACACACGCGCTCTCGCTAAGCGGTCCTACGACGCGGGTTATCAAGTGGATCGCTCAGCCAGCCGTGTCCTATCTAGCTAGGCGTTCACATGAGAGGGGTGGGATCTGGAGCATTCGACCAATCACAGACATGGAGAAGCTGCTGACAGCGCAGCGTCATACTTCCTGAATGAAAGTGAACTCTAATATCAGACACGTGAAGAAGTTAAACTTTAAACATGACTCGAACACTTGATCAGGATCAGAGCCTCAGAGCTGCAGCTGCAAGGTGAACACAGCTGGAGCAGAGCAAGTGTTGGAATGCGTCCATCAGCAGGTTCATGATGTCACGGCCCGTCTCACACACCGTCTGACTCTCATCACCTCTGACTCAGAGTGTCCTCAACTCAACGTGTTGCTAACATAATGCTTCCTCCAGTCTGTGGCGCTGAGGGTGCTGCACGGCCAGACACGCTCAGGGACTCGGATCAGGAGATGTATGATACTTTATGAAGTGATGTGCCGCGGACTGTACTTAATGTACTCTGATCCGGGTACTGATGTTGTGGCCGATATTTAATTGCTTTCTTAACGCTGATGTTCTAACAGTCAGACTGCTCTGAAGATGGAGGTGATATTCTATTAATGTTCACGTTCACACAGTCGGTGATTTCTGCCGGCCGTCTTTCCTGCGACGGCAGCTTTTCTGTGTTTCCTTTCTCCTGTGATATGACTTGATCGCTTTGACCTCCGCACACTGAGCTCTGATTGGTCAGCAGGCGGTGCTTTCACTGAGCTTTCACTGAGTTGAGCCTAACCTGCTCCGGGGCAGGCTAGCCGCTAAGCATCAGTTACCATGGAGATCTAGCCGCTAAGAAGAGAACCAGCTTCGTAGGACCGGAGACCAGAGTCACCCTGAAGTTAGCCGCTAAGCGAACATCCTGCTTCGTAGTACACCCCCCCTGGGGTCTTCAACTAAAACTCAACTCGTCCAGGTAGAGAGAATGTCCCCACGCAAAGGTCCGGAGCTTCAACGTGTCCAAGTTGCTTCATGAATGAGTGTGATGTTGAAGTAGCTGCAGCTTTATCAACGTCTGCATGTCATCAACAGCTGACTGCCAATCAAAGAAAGAAAGTACAAAACCAACAATATTTATTGTCAATGAACATTGAACTCTACAGATATACTGTAAATATGTGTCATGTTCCTCTCGGGCTGCATTTACAAATAAAATAAATAAAATATGTGCATCTTAAAGTGCTTAATTTTAGATAAATAATATAAAGTGTAGCAGCAGCTTGAGTTTCCCTTTTTCTTTGTTCACCGTTTCACATCATGGTGTTAAGTTACAAATCAAGGGAACATCCTCCGAGGGCCGTACAAATGATTGACCTCTGCTTAAAAAAACTGAAATCACAGCCCATTCACTTGGCCTTTCTTTCATGCTGTGCAAAGAAAAAGCAACCTCAGATATCTCACCATGACTCGCGCATGCACGTGCACGGTGTGGCGTGACCACCAACACAGAAATTACACAAGTCAGCGTTAACAAAGCGGGAGGCGCCGAAAGATCCCCTATTTGTTACGATTATTGTGTTGTCACGTTTTCTATGTCTTGGTTTGGGTGTTTTGCTGTTCTCCCCGTCATGTTTTCCTCTTGGTATATTGTCTGGTCTTTTTCCCTGTGTTTTTCCTCCTGTCGTTGGTTTCCCTGGTGCGTCTGATTTCCTGATTGTTCCCACCTGTGTCTAGTTACCCTGTGTTTAAATTCCCCTGTCTCCCAGTGTTGAGTGTTGGTTCGTCTTGTGATTTGGCCTGTCCTCGGTGAGTGTTCTGTTCTGCCTGTGTGTATATATATATATATATATATATATATACATATATAGCCTTGAAATAAAGGAATTATTTTCACTTTACTCTGCATTTTCATGCAGAGTAAAGGAAAACCCTTGAACTGTCAGATCCAAACGGGCTGTGTGACTTGCTATGTTGTGTGACATAACCGAGCATCTCGCCCAACTGAATCTAAGCTGCAGGGACGCAAACAAGTCATTACATTACATGTCACTTGTAAGACGCTTTTATCCAAATGACTTATATACTCAATCCCCACAGGAGCACTTTGGGGTGAAGTGTCTTGCCCAGAGACACAACGACATGGTGACTGCAGTGGGGTTTGAACCTGTGACCATCTGATCCCCATCCCAAGGCTCTATCCACTGCGCCACACGCCTTCCAGTCATCACGCAGATGTCCGACACGATCAGCGTAAACTTGACCTATGGATGTGCCAAGTGAAACAGGACAATCTTGCCCACTTGCCTGTTTGTCAGAGCATCTCAGCCTCATGTCCCGGTACTTTCTCATGTGCTCAGTTAGCTACCAAACTGAGCCTGTTGATGAATGAGTTTGATCGGCGCTTCTCTGACTTCAGAGCACAGCACTCTGGATTTGCCATCTTTGCTAGTCCTTTCCCCACCGACGTGTGCACTGCACCCCAACACCTTCGGATGGAGTTGATAGAGCTTCAAAGCGATAGTGGCCTGAGAGCAAAGTTCCAGGATGCTTCAATCCAGGACTTTACCGTCTACTGCCCCCTGCTTCCATGCCACAGCTTCGACCTCATGCTGCGCCTGTTCTGTCTATGTTTGGGAGCGCCTATCTGTGCGAGCAGATGTTTTCAATAATGAATCTAAACAAGCACAGATCACAGATCACGCATCACTGACGGCAACCTCCACGCTGTTCTACGGATCGCTACAGCACAGGACCTAAAACCAGACATTGACACACTGGCCATGGAAAAACGGTGTCAGACAACACATTGGTAAGCATTTTAAAAACATAATAAAATGCAAGTCAACCCAGAAGAAGAATAGTTAAACTATGTGCAATGTCATGAT
>CM070498.1:43885263-43925263 GCA_036324585.1 Champsocephalus esox
GCGCAGAGATGTGATAGGTGGGGCGCAGAGATGTGATAGGTGGGTTGTGAATGGGCTTGGATTGTCTACACCAAAAGGAAAAACCACACCCCTAGACCAGGGGTGCCCAATACAGCGATCGCAAAGGTATTGTGTGTAGATCGCATGGCATCGGGAAAAAATAAAGTTAGCCCATCACATCACATCACCTCGCGCGGGGGAGCCTCACCTCGCGCGGGGGGCCTCACCTCGCGCGGGGGGCCTCATCTGAAGTGCAAATGCGGCGCACCTTTATGCGCTTGTGCGTCGCTATTGGTGTGAGCGCGCCACAGTTTCTCCGCCGCTGCGAAGTTGTGGTGCTCGCAGTTCACTAGCACACCCCCCCATTATCCCTTGGGCCTGGAGAAGTAGCTCCCAAGCTGAAAAGGTGTGGGCACCCCTGCCCTAGACCAACTAGCCATGTCTTCTGAAATAAAACCTGCTTCAATCACAAAATCAATCATCAATCAATCAATGTTTATTTATAGCCCAATATCACACATGTTACATTTGTCTCAGTGGTCTTCACAGTGTGTACAGAATATCAGTATGACAATACGACATCCTCTGTCCTCAGACCCTCTGTCCTTAGACCCTCTGTCCTCAGACCCTCTGTCCTTAGACCCTCTGTCCTTAGACCCTATGTCCTCAGACCCTCTGTCCTCAGACCCTCTGTCCTCAGACCCTATGTCCTCAGACCCTCTGTCCTCAGACCCTCTGTCTTCAGACCCTCTGTCCTTAGACCCTCACATCGTACAGGGAAAAACTTCCGAAGAAAACCCAGTTTTAAGGGAACATGGAGAACCCTCAGGAGAGCAGCAGAGGAGGATCCTCTCCAGGACGCACAGACTGCAATAGATGCCGTGTGTAAATTGAAGAGATAATACATTTGCAACATAGGTAGTCCAGATGTTTGAAATGCATGTGTGTATAACAGGAAGATGAATCCACGAGGATATCCATCCAGGACCACAGCCACGACTCAAGATCCAGCGCTCAGGACCGCAGGATCATCCATGACTCCGGATCCCAGCGTATATAGACCCCAAAAAGAAAGACATTTGGGGAAGCTGGGTTAATCGGAACATGAGAGGACACAGGTACAGACAGAGAGAAGGAAGAAGTGAGATGTCCCCATGAGAGGATACAGGGACAGACAGAGAGAAGGAAGAAGGAAGATGTCCCCATGAGAGGACACAGGTACAGACAGAGAGAAGGAAGAAGTAAGATGTCCCCATGAGAGGACACAGGGACAGACAGAGAGAAGGAAGAAGTGAGATGTCCCCATGAGAGGACACAGGGACAGACAGAGAGAAGGAAGAAGTGAGATGTCCCCATGAGAGGACACAGGTACAGACAGAGAGAAGGAAGAAGTGAGATGTCCCCATGAGAGGACACAGGGACAGACAGAGAGAAGGAAGAAGTGAGATGTCCCCATGAGAGGACACAGGTACAGACAGAGAGAAGGAAGAAGTGAGATGTCCCCATGAGAGGACACAGGGACAGACAGAGAGAAGGAAGAAGTGAGATGTCCCCATGAGAGGACACAGGTACAGACAGAGAGAAGGAAGAAGTGAGATGTCCCCATGAGAGGACACAGGGACAGACAGAGAGAAGGAAGAAGCGAGATGTCCCCATGAGAGGACACGGGTACAGACAGAGAGAAGGAAGAAGCGAGATGTCCCCATGAGAGGACACAGGTACAGACAGAGAGAAGGAAGAAGCGAGATGTCCCCATGAGAGGACACAGGGACAGACAGAGAGAAGGAAGAAGCGAGATGTCCCCATGAGAGGACACGGGTACAGACAGAGAGAAGGAAGAAGTGAGATGTCCCCATGAGAGGACACAGGTACAGACAGAGAGAAGGAAGAAGCGAGATGTCCCCATGAGAGGACACAGGGACAGACAGAGAGAAGGAAGAAGCGAGATGTCCCCATGAGAGGACACAGGGACAGACAGAGAGAAGGAAGAAGCGAGATGTCCCCATGAGAGGACACAGGTACAGACAGAGAGAAGAAAGAAGCGAGATGTCCCCATGAGAGGACACAGGTACAGACAGAGAGAAGGAAGAAGCGAGATGTCCCCATGAGAGGACACAGGTACAGACAGAGAGAAGGAAAGAAGTGAGATGTCCCCATGAGAGGACACAGGTACAGACAGAGAGAAGGAAGAAGTGAGATGTCCCCATGAGAGGACACAGGTACAGACAGAGAGAAGGAAGAAGTGAGATGTCCCCATGAGAGGACACAGGTACAAACAGAGAGAAGGAAGAAGTGAGATGTCCCCATGAGAGGACACAGGTACAGACAGAGAGAAGGAAGAAGGGAGATGTCCCCATGAGAGGACACAGGTACAGACAGAGAGAAGGAAGAAGGGAGATGTCCCCATGAGAGGACACAGGTACAGACAGAGAGAAGGAAGAAGTGAGATGTCCCCATGAGAGGACACAGGTACAGACAGAGAGAAGGAAGAAGTGAGATGTCCCCATGAGAGGACACAGGTACAGACAGAGAGAAGGAAGAAGTGAGATGTCCCCATGAGAGGACACAGGTACAGACAGAGAGAAGGAAGAAGTGAGATGTCCCCATGAGAGGACACAGGGACAGACAGAGAGAAGGAAGAAGTGAGATGTCCCCATGAGAGGACACAGGTACAGACAGAGAGAAGGAAGAAGTGAGATGTCCCCATGAGAGGACACAGGGACAGACAGAGAGAAGGAAGAAGTGAGATGTCCCCATGAGAGGACACAGGTACAGACAGAGAGAAGGAAGAAGTGAGATGTCCCCATGAGAGGACACAGGGACAGACAGAGAGAAGGAAGAAGCGAGATGTCCCCATGAGAGGACACGGGTACAGACAGAGAGAAGGAAGAAGCGAGATGTCCCCATGAGAGGACACAGGTACAGACAGAGAGAAGGAAGAAGCGAGATGTCCCCATGAGAGGACACAGGGACAGACAGAGAGAAGGAAGAAGCGAGATGTCCCCATGAGAGGACACGGGTACAGACAGAGAGAAGGAAGAAGCGAGATGTCCCCATGAGAGGACACAGGTACAGACAGAGAGAAGGAAGAAGCGAGATGTCCCCATGAGAGGACACAGGGACAGACAGAGAGAAGGAAGAAGCGAGATGTCCCCATGAGAGGACACAGGGACAGACAGAGAGAAGGAAGAAGCGAGATGTCCCCATGAGAGGACACAGGTACAGACAGAGAGAAGAAAGAAGCGAGATGTCCCCATGAGAGGACACAGGTACAGACAGAGAGAAGGAAGAAGCGAGATGTCCCCATGAGAGGACACAGGTACAGACAGAGAGAAGAAAGAAGCGAGATGTCCCCATGAGAGGACACAGGTACAGACAGAGAGAAGAAAGAAGCGAGATGTCCCCATGAGAGGACACAGGTACAGACAGAGAGAAGGAAGAAGTGAGATGTCCCCATGAGAGGACACAGGTACAGACAGAGAGAAGGAAGAAGTGAGATGTCCCCATGAGAGGACACAGGTACAAACAGAGAGAAGGAAGAAGTGAGATGTCCCCATGAGAGGACACAGGTACAGACAGAGAGAAGGAAGAAGGGAGATGTCCCCATGAGAGGACACAGGTACAGACAGAGAGAAGGAAGAAGGGAGATGTCCCCATGAGAGGACACAGGTACAGACAGAGAGAAGGAAGAAGTGAGATGTCCCCATGAGAGGACACAGGTACAGACAGAGAGAAGGAAGAAGTGAGATGTCCCCATGAGAGGACACAGGTACAGACAGAGAGAAGGAAGAAGTGAGATGTCCCCATGAGAGGACACAGGTACAGACAGAGAGAAGGAAGAAGTGAGATGTCCCCATGAGAGGACACAGGTACAGACAGAGAGAAGGAAGAAGTGAGATGTCCCCATGAGAGGACACAGGGACAGACAGAGAGAAGGAAGAAGCGAGATGTCCCCATGAGAGGACACAGGTACAGACAGAGAGAAGGAAGAAGCGAGATGTCCCCATGAGAGGACACAGGTACAGACAGAGAGAAGGAAGAAGCGAGATGTCCCCATGAGAGGACACAGGTACAGACAGAGAGAAGGAAGAAGCGAGATGTCCCCATGAGAGGACACAGGTACAGACAGAGAGAAGGAAGAAGCGAGATGTCCCCATGAGAGGACACAGGTACAGACAGAGAGAAGGAAGAAGCGAGATGTCCCCATGAGAGGACACAGGGACAGACAGAGAGAAGGAAGAAGCGAGATGTCCCCATGAGAGGACACAGGTACAGACAGAGAGAAGGAAGAAGCGAGATGTCCCCATGAGAGGACACAGGTATAGACAGAGAGAAGGAAGAAGTGAGATGTCCCCATGAGAGGACACAGGTACAGACAGAGAGAAGGAAGAAGTGAGATGTCCCCATGAGAGGACACAGGTACAGACAGAGAGAAGGAAGAAGTGAGATGTCCCCATGAGAGGACACAGGTATAGACAGAGAGAAGGAAGAAGTAAGATGTCCCCATGAGAGGACACAGGTACAGACAGAGAGAAGGAAGAAGTGAGATGTCCCCATGAGAGGACACAGGTACAGACAGAGAGAAGGAAGAAGTGAGATGTCCCCATGAGAGGACACAGGTACAGACAGAGAGAAGAAAGAAGTGAGATGTCCCCATGAGAGGACACAGGGACAGACAGAGAGAAGGAAGAAGTGAGATGTCCCCATGAGAGGACACAGGTACAGACAGAGAGAAGAAAGAAGTGAGATGTCCCCATGAGAGGACACAGGGACAGACAGAGAGAAGGAAGAAGTGAGATGTCCCCATGAGAGGACACAGGGACAGACAGAGAGAAGGAAGAAGTGAGATGTCCCCATGAGAGGACACAGGTACAGACAGAGAGAAGAAAGAAGTGAGATGTCCCCATGAGAGGACACAGGGACAGACAGAGAGAAGGAAGAAGTGAGATGTCCCCATGAGAGTACACAGGTATAGACAGAGAGAAGGAAGAAGTAAGATGTCCCCCGACAGACTAAGCCTATATCAGCAAAACTAGGGGCTGAATCTAATCAGCCCTAACTATAAGCTTTATCAAAAAGGAAGGTCTTAAGCGCACTCTTAAAAACGGATAGGGTGTCTGCCGCCCGAACACAAACTGGAAGCTGATTCCACAAATGTGGAGCTTGATAAGAAAAGGCTCTGGCTCCCATTGTACTTTTAGAGACTCTAGGAACAACCAACAACCCTGCATTCTTGGAACGCAATGCCCTAGTAGGACAGTAGCGTATAATGAGTTCTTTAAGGTAAGATGGTGGTCTCTTATGTTTAAGAGACCACATGTAATCTTCCTGTTTTGTTGCACTGTAGTAGTTTTTACATTTACTTGTGTCAAAGTACAATTCCTTTTTAAATGTGGGCAAATGTATGGGACAGCCACTATAATTATTTGTGGGTCTTGCATCTTCAGAGTCCTTTGCTTGTTGCATTTCCGTCTGTATTCAATGTGTCCAATGTCATGAACACAGTCCTAACACCAGGATAATTGTGTGTGTTGGATGTCAACATGTAGGCCGCTGGCTCAAATGTTTTACCCAATTAAACAACCCCTGTGATCAAAATGGGGCCAGCGTCATCCACACACTCTGGGGGACGTCAACATGAGGTAAAGAAACATTTAAATAGAAAATATTCTGATTTGCAGTTCTTGATCTTATTGCAACAGTAGATAAATAATTCAAGGTTGTTCCATTACTTATATAACAACAAACTGATATAGAATTGTCTCTGAATCATCCTGAGGTTGTAAATATGTGCTGTGAGTAATTAGGTCTAAAATTAAGCTTATCTTATTTGTAGACTGCTCGGCCAATACGTTTCCTTTTGGCTTGCTCAGCTGTAATGAGGAATGGGCAGCATATTTACTGAATAATCGATGTTTGGACATGTTGTCCCACTTATAATTATAAAATAGCTCTGGATTTCTTCTCAGCTTGGGAAAGTACATTTTAAGGTTTTTCTTTCATCCCTCTATACAAAAGACTATTAATGGAGAAGTGTTAATGAGAAAAAATAGAATACCCTTGAGGCCTTCTGTTTCAGCTGAATACTATTATAAATTCAGAGGATGCTAATGGGACTGAGGATATTGTCCTGTTTTCATATAATTGCTTGCTCTTCAGACACAATTATTAAGTGTCAAACTCTCATCTGTAGCAAAACATTAGTGCCAATATAAGTGTTTAGCTAATCAGTGCCCATCATACAGATGTAGCACCTAATTTCGGGCGTCCCTACCGCAGTGGGGCCGTGATCGGCACGGAGTCGATCCTCGCTGAAAGGACTTGATACGCCCCCTTGATAAATTATAATGAAACCAGCTGCAATGGATCATGGATCCACCAGGGGGAGCAGTGATTAAAAAGATGCCATACTGGAACTCATGTGAAATAAACAGCCGATCTACAGGTATCTGATATAGCGGAGCTTTGTTAAGATCCATATGTCACGGATAGGATCATATTCTGTGCTAAATAAGAGACATGTAATCATTTACAAAACATCACCATGTTTTTATTTCACAAAATAATGTTGTTTAATCCACGTTGGCGTACTACAACTACAAAAACAATGGTTTGTTTTTTCATCAGGAAATCCAGCCCGGCTCAAATAAACGATTTGTAATCATCATCCTCACGATCATTTAATTTAATTTCAAACCTTTATTTAACCAGATTGGTCCCATTGAGATCATAGATCTCTTTTTCAAGGGAGACCTGCATAATGTATCATATGTTCACCGAATTGACATGAAAGCACTAACAAATATGAATTTGCTGTAGTCAACTTCAGTAAAACTTTATTGACGTGCTGAGCCTGTTTTTCAGGCTCGAAAATGACATTCCCATGACTATATCTTCCCTTCTAAAAGGGGTAAATGCATAATCTTTTTTCTCAAAGTAATGATAAACCTGTGAGTTGGATGTAAACAAATCTGAATCGATATAGATTTTTTTAATTTGAATGTAAATTCAGATTGAACATAGTAAAAACATTTAAATTATAGTGTCCGTCCACATTTTCTTTTTTACTTATAGTGAAAACCAGCCTTGAATGATGGGTTAGTAGACTAAAAGCTTTAGGAATCCAAACTATAACATATAATAAGTACCCTGTATCAAGATTGATGCAAAACAAGTGAAATTTGATCTTTTTAGAAAATATTTAGAAAAAAACCCACTTCTGGGGTCATTTGGGTGGATTTCCATATCTCTATTAGAGCCAATAGAATCGAGTTCCTAAAATCCATCTAAACATTACCAATTGGTGAATGAGTGCTGCAGCTAATTAAGTGACAGACACATTGGATTAACCTATGGATTAACATTCAGCCTCGTTGTTATCATTTTAATGCCATTTAACACGACTTTTAATCAGAATAACAGCTAAGGTGAGATGATCTCCCGTGAATGCTACGTGTTGTGATGTCTTTGTTTGCTTCCCCTGTCGCAAATTCTGATCGCTCAATGATGATAGCCATAAAATATAGTAAAAATGGTTCATATCTTCAGTTAGCTGAGTTTCTAACCATTAAGTGAGTATGACACATTCATAGGTTTTTAAATATTAAGAAGCCCTGAGACACAGTTTTGTGAAAAAACTACCCGCCAGACTCGGATTAGGGTCCTCTCGGGCTTAACAGGTTAATAATACAACACAGTATAATACATGATAATATATAAGTTGATTTACTTCGATCTACTGTACTGTGTAAAAACACCACAACAATATTACAAAAAAGATACTGCATATTAAAGCAAACTATTGTAAAGGTAAAAGTATGAGCATAAAAAATGAAAGAAGTGTAAACATTGACATTATTATCATGATTATTTAATATATAAAGACTATATATTATTGAATTACAATTAATATAATAAGATAAGATATACTTTGATTATATAGATATTTGATTCAAAATATTGATGTTTTTTCGTCATAGTAGCCTGTGAAAACCATAACAAATAAGTGATTGAATGCTATTCAGCAAACACAACTGCGGAGCTGCAAACATTACTGAAAGTCCAGGAAACAAACTGAAGACCTAAGTTCACCCAGCTGTCTTTGTGTATTTGTGAATGAAGCGCCATCTCATGATTAAATCCTGAAATTGAACAGATGGGGAAATCCCTCTCAGGAAATAGTGGGAGGGCTTTCAAATAGCAGCCACTGGTATCCGCTGGCTTTTTGGTTGGAATCCACTGGGTGGAGCCCATTGTAGAGTGCTACATCTGTATGTTCTTTAACTGTTTAGCTCAAAGCATTTTGTTCTGTTGGGATGTACCTATATACGGCATCCGCCATGTGGTTTTGATGCCTGTAACAGATGCCTCCTCCTGCCAATCACACACTTATGTTTTGGTCATGCCCCAGCCTGAATGCCTTCTGGTCTAGTATTTTCAAAACCCTTGAGCAGGCCCTTAACACACCCATACCCCGTAACCCTCTAACTGCCTTGTTCGGCGTCCTCCCAACACAGAACATGCCCACCACGACCCAGCGGGTCATCGCCTCCACAACCCTGCTGGCCAGGCGTTCCATTCTTCTTAAGTGGAAGCACGTCTCCCCACCCACACATGACAGGTGGATACAGGAACTATTACAGTGTATTCATCTCGAAAAGATACGGTTTTCACGACAAGGATCCCTGACACTCTTTCATAAGACCTGGACTCCCTTACTACTGCTTTTGTCTTCTCTGTTTCCTCATGTAACTTGCAGTACCGTTATTTCCCCGGTATCTATTTTTACTGACTATTAACATGAAGAAGCATCTGTATTGTTATGTAATTTTCAGGTATTGGTCTTTGTATTTCGTGTCATTTCTACCCCCCTTTTTAAATGTTTTAATTTTGTTTTGTTTTGATGCTGGCGTTTTATGTTTTGTAACTTTTTGATTGATGTCTTGTTTATGATGTGATCATAGCCCATAGGGTGAGGGTGGGAGGGGTGAGGCAACTATTTAATTTTCCTACAGACCATCTTCTCTACATGTGTACCTACTGTATTGCCATTGTGACCTACTGTATTGCCATTGTGAGGCAACAACCGTAAGACAGACTGCGTGATACACGAGAGAAGAAGAACAGACTGCGTGATATAAACAAACAAATAGTGTGTGCGTTCCATTTTCACTCTACTGCGAGAAGCTCATGGGTCCTTTCCCGATCCTGTGTCGAGAGTTAAAGGTCCCACGGCCATTTCTACTGTCATAATTCCATTGTTGAGGTCGACTAAAATAGATTTACATTGTTCAATGTTCCAAACTCACATTGGTTTCTCACACAGCATCTCTGTATAGTCTGTGTATTCACTCTCTGTCCCGTGACAGCGGAACATCAGTGATTATGTGTGTACAGAAAATATATATCCTTTATTTAACCAGGTAAAAGACCCATTGGTATTAAAATCTCTTTTCCAAGAAGGGACCAGTAATGACAAACAGGTGAGAATACTGCGAGAAGCGGACAGTGTGAGCTGGGTTCATTTCCTGCTTGCTGCGTGGGATCTGCGAGACAGCGAGACATCACGAATGGCTGCTGCTCCACTAGCACCCCCCCTCCGCACGCGGCGCACCCACAGTGTAAGCATGCCACAGTTTCGCCGCTGCGAGGCTGCACTAGCACCCCCCTCCCCCCCAGCGCGTCACAGTGTCACCGCTGAGAGGGTGTGTGTGTGTGTGGAGCTCCACGGATTGGTCGATTTGGGTATGGTCACTGAACCCAGGAAGAAAAAGACAAATGTCCAACGAGGCGTTCAGGGGCAGCACAGACGGGTCTTTTCTGTGTTAGAGTTTTACTCGCTTCAGGGTGCACTTTGAGGGTTTTGACTCTGCAGACCGTTCACATGCAGAAGCTACAGAACACAAGGGGACGGGTCAGAACCAGAAAAGCATGACATTGGACCTTCAAATGAAATCTCAGATTTGCCTCCTTAATCGTTTGATTGGGTCCCTCACTTCCGTTTCGCTTCTCATGCACTGATTCGCTAAGCTGAACAGCCAACCAGAGTGATTTCTTTGACCGACGGCCTCCTGATTCAACTAATCGAATCGGCGGCGGAAGGTGTCGGCACGGCCGAAAAGACACAACAGTGCAGGACACACCAATCTGAATAGGGCAACAGGACTCATCGGCGGCCAGACATCTATCGACGGCCAAAATCGGGTTGGTGTGTCTGGGCCTGAAGGTGAGTGACTTGCATTTCTAGCAAGACCAGAGATTGTCCTGAACATTTTGATATGTAACACATGGGGGGGCCACGTTATAAAAAGTACATTTAAAAGGTGATCTAACCCTCTGCAGTCGGTGGGTGTGCAGCATTTTAATAATGAATCATATATGTTCGAATATAAGGAGTAGAAACATGATTCAGATATCCGCGGAATTGCTGAAAGGGTAGCTTTCCAGCGGTATCTCTCCTGTGAGACTGTAACCAGGGCACAGCAGCCAATATGGCGCTCAAAGCAGCTTAACTCGGCGTTATACTGCGTGGGATTGGTCGATGCGTGTGTCCGTCAAGGAAATCTCGGCCAGCAGCCATGTTGGTCTGAAATGACCAATGGACATCGAGAAATCACTAAGGACCTACCCACCAAGTAAAAAAAACATAAACCACGTGTCTCCCATCAGTTTACGTCTGTGAGGAAGAGAGAAAATGTCTAAGACAAACTTTACAGTTGCCGACTTCGCTAGAGATTGTTTTCGCTAGCGCCTCAGAGCCTGAAGTCTTCGACTCTTCTGAAGAAGAAGAATACAAAGACAACAACAAGGATCCATTTTTATTTATTTTTTAGACTCTCTCCATTCACAAATGTTTACTCTGTGTTAATGTGTGTTATGTGTAAACGTTATTTGGTGTGTAAAAGTGAGATTACATGTGTAGATGATTACATTAATTATTTATTCGTTCCACCACGGAGACATTTACAGGGACATGCTTTTGCCATTGATTATTTTATCATACTGTTCTGTACAGATGAGACTTTGTAATCAGATGTAGCCTGTGTGTGTGTGTGTGTGTGTGTGTGTGTGTGTGTGTGTGTGTGTGTGTGTGCACAGAAAGGACTGTTGAGGCATACAAGACAGACAGCAGTCTTTTTGAAAAGTATATCAAAGCGCCTTCCAGACATATATTGTCTTCTTCATGTTAGACCAAGAAACAAGTTTGCGTGCTGAAGATGTAGCACATATGGTGCTATAGCGTGCTATTAAAATGTGATGTAATCATCTGAAAAACAGACGTCAGAGTGATATTCCCAGTCTCTTATTTAACCTCAGCTGCAGGGAATGTTGAGAAACAGTTGATTACATGTCACTTGTATCCAAAGCGACTAACATACATACAGTACTGTGGACGATCCCCACAGGAGCAATGTGGGGTGAAGTGTCCCAGGGACACAACGACATGCTGACTGCAGTGGGACTCGAACTTGCTACCCCCTGATTCGAAGTCCAGCACTCTATCCACTGAGCCACAGCCACCCACCAGAGATCAAAGGCTAATTAGATTAGACAACAAAGGGCTGTGAGGGGACAGGGGCGAGACATTCTCACGCATAACTTTAAAGAGGCTGCCTTAATCACCACCTAGATTATCATCAGAGGTTTATAACACACCGGTGTGAAATCACACCTACCTGTTATAACACTTCACCCCTCACATCAAAGGATTAGACAACAAAGCGCTACACAGGGGGGCTTTTCACACCTGCCTGTTATAACACCTAGGTGTGACATCCACCTCGAACAAAGGGAGGCGGGACTTAGCTCATTAGCATAATTTGGGGCGGGCCCACATGTCACTTTTTATCCATACTAATGTGATTGAAGCGGGATCCTTACTACTATCATTTATCTTCTTCCAATGTGAAGTCTGACTTCGTCTGAGATCATATTCAAACTATGGCTACATTATGTATTATATATATATTATATGTATGGCAAATACATTTTACTGAGGGCAGGTTGATGAGCCTATAGGTTATGATACAGAAATAACACAATGATATTAACACTAATCCGCTGTATATCCATGCTATATATCGTAGTCTAACGTGCACCTTTTACTTTCAATGATGTTTGAATAAATGTTTCAGTTTTATTGCAGTTGTCTCTTACCACATGATTCACATTGTCTGTGGTTAAACATATATTTATGGGTTGTTTTACCTTCACAGTAACAGTTGGACAGTGTCAGAGTGTTACTATGGAGACATAGTTTTCAGCTGTGTTAAACGAATTCCTACATTTACTCAATTCTGATTGATTTGAAAATGTAAGATGTTAAGCTATGTTCCGCCAGCTAAAGATATCAGACCGTTATTAAGTACAACGCTCTGATCTAATGTGCAGTCTTATCAATCCTAAGAAAGTTCTACAGTCAATTTCAAAGTCAGTGTTCGTCCATCAGGAAGACACAATGGAATACATTATGAATATTACGTGTGTATTTGTGGAGAGCACAACACTTTGAATTCATGATGTTAACTGTCCCCTTTAAACTATAAAGAAATGATGAACAGCGCAAGAGAAGGATTTTATTTATCCCTTACATACTAGGCGCTTTCACACCAGAGTCATTTCCCAGGAATAGTTACGATAGTTCCTGGGATTTTACGTTCATACCAAAAAAGATCTGGAACTAGGAACCTTTTCACCCCTTGTCAGTCCCTGCTAGAGAGGTGGTGCTCTCCTGGGGAGGAAAAGGTTCCAATTTCTGATTGGCTGGGCGGCTTACAAACCACGCCCCGTAAAACTCAAAGGTTTTGTGAAGCCGCCATTTTATTTGCTCGCATTAGCATTATTAGCATTAGCATTAGCCCAGCGCACCAACGGAGAGAGACTAACTTATGGAAACACAAAGTAAAACATGGGAGCGGTGGAGTGATGAGGAGGTGTCGGCGCTTCTGACGATTTACCCGGGACTCCGGGCGGCAGTATACGTCGTGAAGTTGATGTGTCTAAAAATAGAACAACAATATTCTGTTTTATCGTTAATGTCTTATAACATAATCTTCCCGTGCCAGAATAATGCACTTGAACGCATCAAAGCTTTGTGATTGGCCGGCGTGACCCCATGTGTCGGGGCGTGGCTGGTGGGCAGTGGGCACTAGTTCGCTGACGTTGTCCGTGGCAACAGGAGTGACAGTCCGCACACAAACAAGACCGCAATTATGGCAGAAGCAAAAAAGCCCAAAATATATAATTTCACTCGGAGTGGGAGGATGATTATTTTTGTATCTATTCCAATTCAAAGTCCATCTGTCTCTCGTCTCTCGTCTGCAATGCGAGCGTGGCTTTATCGAAGAAGGGTAATTTAGGAGCGGCATTTCAAAACAGTGCACAAACGCTACGAGACGGAATTCCCTCCTAATTCTGTCCTATGCTCCAAAAGGGGAGGGGCCTGAGAGGACAGCTAAAGGGGAGGGGCCTGAAAGGACAGCTAAATGCACAGCAGTCCATATTCACCAGGCCCAGCAACAAGAGCAAGGCTGCTCCAGAGCATCTCATCGTGTCTGTCACGTTCTTGCGAAACACATGAAGTCTTTCAAAGAGGGCAAAGTTGTGAAAGAAGCATTCCTGGAGGCTGCGACGTGCTTTTGGGGGACAGTAAAAATAACAGTAGCATTTCAACAGGTTTTTGATGTAATAAAAACTCAAGTTAGATACCGTTATTAATCAGCTGTGAGTTTTAGTTTGATTATTTTATCTTTGTCTCTTTTATTGCACGTTGGCAGCAGATTCCTGAGTAGCTTCAGATCTGAGTTGTCTTATTATTAAGCCTAATTTTGAAGCAACACTATTTTTATATAATGGCAAAGAAAGGGTTCATAGTCTTTTCTTTTTTCCCTGTGTCATATGAAGCAGCACTGTTCAATGTTTCTTGAAAACATTACCCACTGTAGTATGTGACGTGTGAATAAACTCCAACTCTGTATCAACAACACTGTGTGTAACTTCAGTTAAATACTTGTATGTGTGTAGATTAGAAAGAGGTGAGATAGATTAGTGTCAAGTTTCCTGGATTTTTTGGGTGTAATCCCCACTTGAAAAGAGATGAGGCGTCTACCGGACTTTGGGAACAGGATTTCACTCCAGTTACAAAGCTTCTTTTCAATATTTTTTATTTTGATATAGAGGTTCAGTCTGAGAAGCCACTCTGAGCAGTCGCTCTGAGGAGTCGCTCTGAGCAGTCGCTCTGTGCAGTCGCTCTGAGCAGTCGTTCTGTGCAGTCGCTCTGAGCAGTCGCTCTGTGCAGTCGCTCTGAGCAGTCGCTCTGTGCAGACGTTGTGCAGTCACTCTGTGCAGACGTTGTGCAGTCACTCTGTGCAGTCGCTCTGAGCAGTCGCTCTGAGCAGTCGCTCTGTGCAGACACTCTGAGCAGTCGCTCAGTGCAGTCGCTCTGAGCAGTCGCTCTGTGCAGTCGCTCTGTGCAGTCGCTCTGTGCAGTCGCTCTGTGCAGTCGCTCTGTGCAGTCACTCTGTGCAGACGTTGTGCAGTCACTCTATGCAGTCGCTCTGAGCAGTCGCTCTGAGCAGTCGCTCTGAGCAATCGCTCTGTGCAGACACTCTGAGCAGTCACTCTGTGCAGTCGCTCCGTGCAGTCGCTCTGTGCAGTCGCTCTGTGCAGTCGCTCTGTGCAGTCGCTCTGAGCAGTCGCTCTGTGCAGACGTTGTGCAGTCTCTATGTGCAGACGTTGTGCAGTCACTCTGTGCAGTCGCTCTGAGCAGTCGCTCTGTGCAGTCGCTCTGTGCAGTCGATCTGTGCAGTCGCTCTGTGCAGTCGCTCTGAGCAGTCGCTCTGTGCAGTCGCTCTGTGCAGTCACTCTGTGCAGACTTTGTGCAGTCGCTCTGTGCAGTCGCTCTGAGCAGTCGCTCTGAGCAGCCGCTCTGTGCAGTCGCTCTGTGCAGTCGCTCTGTGCAGTCGCTCTGTGCAGTCGCTCTGTGCAGTCGCTCTGTGCAGACGCTCTGTGCAGTCTCTCTGTGCAGACGTTGTGCAGTCACTCTGTGCAGACGTTGTGCAGTCACTCTGTGCAGTCGCTCTGAGCAGTCGCTCTGAGCAGTCGCTCTGTGCAGACACTCTGAGCAGTCGCTCAGTGCAGTCACTCTGAGCAGTCGCTCTGTGCAGTCGCTCTGTGCAGTCACTCTGTGCAGACGTTGTGCAGTCACTCTGTGCAGTCGCTCTGAGCAGACGCTCTGTGCAGTCACTCTCTGTGCAGTCACTCTGTGCAGACTTTGTGCTGTCACTCTGTGCAGTCGCTCTGAGCAGTCACTCTGTGCAGACGCACTGAGCAGTCGCTCTGTGCAGTCGCTCTGTGCAGTCACTCTGTGCAGACTTTGTGCAGTCGCTCTGTGCAGTCGCTCTGAGCAGTCGCTCTGAGCAGTTGCTCTGTGCAGACGCACTGAGCAGTCGCTCTGTGCAGTCGCTCTGTGCAGTCACTCTGTGCAGTCACTCTGTGCAGACTTTGTGCCGTCACTCTGTGCAGTCGCTCTGAGCAGTCACTCTGTGCAGACGCACTGAGCAGTCGCTCTGTGCAGTCGCTCTGTGCAGTCACTCTGTGCAGACTTTGTGCAGTCGCTCTGTGCAGTCGCTCTGAGCAGTCGCTCTGAGCAGTTGCTCTGTGCAGACGCACTGAGCAGTCGCTCTGTGCAGTCGCTCTGAGCAGTCGCTCTGTGCAGTCGCTCTGAGCAGTCGCTCTGAGCAGTCGCTCTGAGCAGTCGCTCTGTGCAGTCACTCTGTGCAGACTCTGTGCAGTCGCTCTGTGCAGTCGCTCTGAGCAGACGCTCTGTGCAGTCGCTATGTGCAGACGCTCTGAGCAGTCGCTCTGTGAAGACGCTCTGAGCAGTCGCTCTGTGCAGTCGCTCTGTGCAGTCGCTCTGTGCAGTCGCTCTGAGCAGTCGCTCTGAGCAGTCGCTCTGTGCAGATCTCTGTGCAGTCGCTCTGAGCAGTCGCTCTGTGCAGATCTCTGTGCAGTCGCTCTGGGCAGACGCTCTGTGCAGTCACTCTCTGTGCAGTCACTCTGTGCAGACTTTGTGCAGTCACTCTGTGCACTCGCTCTGAGCAGTCACTCTGTGCAGACGCACTGAGCAGTCGCTCTGTGCAGTCGCTCTGTGCAGTCGCTCTGTGCAGTCGCTCTGTGCAGTCACTCTGTGCAGTCACTCTGTGCAGACTTTGTGCAGTCGCTCTGTGCAGTCGCTCTGAGCAGTCGCTCTGTGCAGTCGCTCTGTGCAGTCGTTCTGTGCAGACATTGTGCAGTCACTCTGTGCAGACGTTGTGCAGTCACTCTGTGCAGTCGCTCTGAGCAGTCGCTCTGATCAGTCGCTCTGTGCAGACACTCTGAGCAGTCGCTCAGTGCAGTCGCTCTGAGCAGTCGATCTGTGCAGTCGCTCTGAGCAGTCGCTCTGAGCAGTCGCTCTGTGCAGATCTCTGTGCAGTCGCTCTGGGCAGACGCTCTGTGCAGTCGCTCTCTGAGCAGTCGCTCTGTGCAGTCGCTCTGTGCAGACGCTCTGAGCTGACGCTCTGAGCAGTCGCTCTGTGCAGTCGCTCTGTCCAGGCGCTCTGTGCAGTCGCTCTGTGCAGTCGCTCTGTGCAGTCGCTCTGTGCAGTCGCTCTGAGCAGTCGCTCTGTGCAGACACACAAACTAGAAACTAGTATGTCCCCTTCTCTCACAGAGGTATCAATGAACAAAATAAGACTTTACTATTTACGCTTCTAAATCAAATGGATTCTTTAAGACATGTACTACTTCTAAACAAGAAAGCTTCATTCTAAGCTAACTAAACAGTGCGTCTAAACTCTCTGGGCCTCACCATTTACGCAGCACATTTAAACCACACACACACAATGCTGCGCAGCGCCGCTCGCGCTCTAACAAGACACGCGCGTACCTTGGCCAGCGGCTCTGCGGAGCTCTCACAGCATGATGGATGTTCTTACCGGCTGCCTGTCCTGACTCGGTGGAGGTGCCTCCCGTCCACTAGGATCGCACACAGCTACCATGTAAAGCCTCCTTGAGGATGCAGCACTGGGCTCTGTAATCAGGGTGACTACACCCAGCCTGCCAGAGGAGGCAGGATGCCTGCGATCATTACACCTGTTGTCTATCCTATTATTTGGTGGTTTGTCTTTAAATGAAACATATTTGTAGCGTTTATGATTTAAATTGTGAATACAGTTAAGATGTTTTGTTATTCTATGTATCTATATCTTTTAATATGCGACTACTTCTAATCTGTTTTTATTTTATATGTATTAAAGCCCTCGGCTCTGTTTGACTTTACACCTCCCACTCGATCTTCCTGTCTCTTTGGGAACACTGGCAGATCGCTTGCTTTGAGGCAAACAATCAACCCCAGTCACTCTTTCTGTTCTTCAGCGGTAACATCTGTTTTTATTTTATATTTATTAAAGCCCTCGGCTTTGTTTGACTTTAGAAAGAGGTAAGATAAAGGATCTGCAGTATTTCATGAAGTATTAATCGTACAGGTCAGTTTTATACAAGTATAAGTGTGTATTCACCTGGTAGCAGGCTGTCAGTAATGGCCTCTCTATTTGGACTGGTAGATCTCGGCAGACTGGCAACTTTAAAAGTAGCTCTCGGTTCAAAAAAGGTTGGGCACCCCTGGGCTAGAGAGTTCAGGGACTAAAGAGTTCCTGGGAAATATGTTGAGGGGACCTCTTCGTGGGGAAAGGAGTTGGTGTGAAAGCTGAATAAACTGCTACCTCAAAACACCTGATCTCCCCTTGAATCCATCAGTGACTTACCTTTGACTAGTTTGTAGCGTCTTTGAGGGCTTCAGAGTAAAAACAGAAAAGCCCAAAATGCTTTGGTGTAGACCATGGGTCGGCAAGAGGCGGCCCGCGGGCCATTGGTGGTCTGCCAGCAAAAATATGTATAATATTATTTTTTTTACAATATCGCACAAATAGGCTATAATGCCCGAATAGAGAATCTACCCACACCTGCAGAAGGCTTACTGGGCTTGTATCCATGTTGAGAGTGGGGTGCGCTGATGCTGACAGTGGATCCATAAGTAGGTGGACGGCGCGTGGTGCCGAAATAGCCAACATGCGGTTTGTTGTTTGAAAAGCATAACACCAGCTCACTAAATCATTCAAACGTAATGTTTACTTATGAACAGGAACAAAGTTCAGTCAAAACATTACAACAAAATTGGAGAAGCCGCCTGATCATGGAGTGCGAGGGGTGGGGCATAAGCTGCCCCCCCAGTTGGCTTTGTTTTGAAAGAAAAGTTTTGCCTCGTCGGACATGTATGAGAGAAAATCCCTAATGTCCGAAAGCAGCACAAGACGCGAGCCGTGTAACCCCTCCCCCGGCCCTGGAGAGAGCGTGGAAATGTGACGGTCATTTGAACGGGACGGCGCAAAACGAGAAGCATTCGGTCTGACAGAGAAGAGACTGTCACGTTTGGCTGTACTCAGCGTTGATTGAAAACGCACTCAAGCTGTGGATCTCAGTCAGCGTGTCAGTGATCAGTGGCCGTCTGGAGAACCACGCGGCACACCGAGCATTCAAACGCGTCACATGTTTCAACAATCAATTACATAAATAAGCCTTTGATCATGTTCCGACCCGCTATCTAGTGGCTCAGAAAAGAACTGGCCCAAGGTCTTCTTACCCCTGGTGTCGACCATTACAACTGACAATCTGTAGAAGCAAAGAATGGGCGATTAGCAGGGAGTGGTGTCCATCATTACGCTGAAGCTGTGTGACTCAGTCTGTCGTGTGAACAGCTCGCTGACAGTCCTTTCTTCCTGAAGGGTAAATTGCCATTTTCAATTTCCTCTCAAAGTGTCCCCATGCTGCAGCTGAATGCAATTACTGACATCAAGTCAAGACAGTTCACCTCCTCTGCAGTCTTAGAAGCCATCACATGACACAGTATATATAGGGTTGTGATAGAATTGTGTTCATAAATAAGTTCGTCAGAAGAAGTCAAAACAAAGTATTTGCATTTTATTATAGATCGCATGAAAGTTATTACGACCATGAGGAAGAATTCATTACATCATTGTGTGTTATTCGGTCTGATGTTTGATTCGGTGGAGAGCTGAGGTCAGACTCCAGAAATGTCTCCAAATGTGTGTGTGTGTGTGTGTGTGTGTGTGTGTGTGTGTGTGTGTGTGTGTGTATGTGTGTGTGTGTGTGTGGTGTCTTGTAAATTCAGAGTTGAACCCCCCGGCTGGTATATGGCACTAACATGTGTCTAATGGCTCCAACAACAGCAAACATGAGAGCATGGAATGGAGCGGGGTGCAGAGAGGAGGACGGAGAAGATGGGAGGGAGGGAGGGAGATGGGGAAAGGGGACGAGGAGAAGTCGAGAAAGAGAAATGTGGATGGTAGCGGACAGGGAAGGGGGGAGGGGAGAGTGGGGGGAGAGGAATGAGTGTGTCATGCATAATGCAAGAGTCGGCTCTCCAGTCCTCCTGCTGCCCGGAGTCACAACAAGACCGCCCAATCAGCATGAGGCAGACACACACACATAGACACACGATGACATCGATCAGAAGTCCAACACCGCTATTGGGTTTGATGGAGAAACAAGGTACAGTAGAACCAACGACAACACACCCAGGAGGGTAGTGCTCGGCCAATCAGAGGGTCAGTGGTTCGATCCTAGACCCTGCCCCCCCGTCTGCGTGGGCGAGATGCTGAGCCCGATAGTTCTGCTGAGGGCGATGGTCTGTGTCTCTGTTTTGGTTTTGAGTTTTCCAATGCACTTCCTGTCCTTCTGTTTCCCCCTGTATGAGTGTCTGATGCTTTTAACCTGCCGACTTGTGTGATTGCCTGCCCTCTCAGCCTGCATCATGCCCTCGTGATGCTTTCTGCTAGGATGTAAGTTATCAGTGTGTTTACAGTTCTTCTTTTCTTTCATCATCTTCTCCTTTTCTTATTTCACCAAATACTGTGGCTCTCAATAACTTCAGCCTACTTCCAGCCGCAGGAACATTCAAATATCAAACACATTCAGCCTTTTCAGCACATGATGCGACACTTTCAACCTTTTCAAAATATGTTATGCTTTTTGAAATATTCTGCTTTTTAAACTATTTTTTAACATGGAACCTTCAAATCCTCTTTTACCTACACCGTGCGCCAAAGGCTACTCCTTCCACACACTTTCAGACTTCATTCCAACTCTAAAATGACCACAAGACATTCAGCTATAAGGCTATTCTTCAGATTGTTGATATATTTTACACTTTGAGATATTTCACTTAGTTTGGAGCCTTGTAACGAGGCCTTCTTCAGAGTGTGTACTGCACAGCTCGTTCAGGCTTAGAGTGCGTGATGCCACAGCCTGAGTGGAGGAGAGCTTGACATGCGGCCTGATCTGTCCTCAGAGCAGCAGCTGCACACCTTTAGTACATCTGCCAAACATGCCACATTATTGACCCGAAAGTACACAAAGAAAAACCCTCGGCAGGGCCCTGACATGCTCCACGCGTTGACGTCTTACCGATAGCTGCTGCAGTTTTCAAACTATAGTTAGAAATGTAAGAGGTTTATTTCTCATTCAGAACAATGGAAAGGCTCTCCTTTCACAGCACATCTCCATGGAAACCATTGATCTCTGGACTCAGACACAGGTGTTTGATAGCGTTGTCACCATGGTAACCTTTGATCTCTGGGCTTACACACACAGGTGTTTGATAGCGTTGTCACCATGGTAACCTTTGATCTCTGGGCTTACACACACTGGTGTTTGATAGCGTCGTCATCTCAAACACAAACACACAGACTGGACTTTAACAGACTGTCTCAGCCTATTATTTTCTGTCTGATGGAGAGGGGGGAGGTTACCTTGTTGCTGATTGGCTAATGGCTACACAAGACAAAACATCGTTATGACATCATAAAGTGGCCAAAATCTGATCAGCTCATTTTCAGACATGTTTTTATAGAAATGGATCAAAAAGAGAGAGAATCTTTGTTCCTGAAACTTTCAGAGTCTCTTTCCACAGAGGGGACACATGTTGATGTAGAGGAGACATGAAGAAGAGGGGACACATGTTGATGTAGAAGAGACATGAAGAAGAGGGGACACATGTTGATGTAGAAGAGACATGGAGAAGAGGGGACACATGTTGATGTAGAAGAGACATGGGGAAGAGGGGACACATGTTGATGTAGAAGAGACATGAAGAAGAGGGGACACATGTTGATGTAGAAGAGACATGGAGAAGAGGGGACACATGTTGATGTAGAAGAGACATGAAGAAGAGGGGACACGTGTTGATGTAGAAGAGACATGGAGAAGAGGGGACACATGTTGATGTAGAAGAGACGTGAAGAAGAGGGGACACATGTTGATGTAGAAGAGACATGGAGAAGAGGGGACACATGTTGATGTAGAAGAGACATGGAGAAGAGGGGACACATGTTGATGTAGAAGAGACGTGAAGAAGAGGGGACACATGTTGATGTAGAAGAGACGTGGAGAAGAGGGGACACATGTTGATGTAGAAGAGACGTGAAGAAGAGGGGACACATGTTGATGTAGAAGAGACGTGAAGAAGAGGGGACACATGTTGATGTAGAAGAGACGTGAAGAAGAGGGGACACATGTTGATGTAGAAGAGACATGAAGAAGAGGAGACACATGTTGATGTAGAAGAGACATGAAGAAGAGGGGACATATGGTGATGTAGGAGAGACATGAAGAAGAGGGGACACATGTTGATGTAGAAGAGACATGAGGAAGAGGGGACACATGTTGATGTTGAAGAGACATGAAGAAGAGGAGACACATGTTGATGTAGAAGAGACATGAAGAAGAGGGGACACATGTTGATGTAGAAGAGACATGAAGGAGAGGGGACACATGTTGATGTAGAAGAGACACGGAGGAGAGGGGACACATGTTGATGAAGAAGAGACACGAAGAAGAGGGGACACATGTTGATGAAGAAGAGACACGAAGAAGAGGGGACACATGTTGATGAAGAAGAGACAAGAAGAAGAGGGGACACATGTTGATGTAGAAGAGACACGGAGAAGAGGGGACACATGTTGATGTAGAAGAGACACGAAGAAGAGGGGACACATGTTGATGTGGAAGAGACACGAGGAAGAGGGGACACATGTTGATGAAGAAGAGACATGAAGAAGAGGGGACACATGTTGATGAAGAAGAGACATGAGGAAGAGGGGATACATGTTGATGAAGAAGAGACATGAAGAAGAGGGGACACATGTTGATGAAGAAGAGACATGAAGAAGAGGGGACACATGTTGATGTAGAAGAGACATGGAGGAGAGGGGACACATGTTGATGTAGAAGAGACATGGAGAAGAGGGGACACATGTTGATGTGGAAGAGACATGAGGAAGAGGGGACACATGTTGATGAAGAAGAGACATGAAGAAGAGGGGACACATGTTGATGTAGAAGAGATATGGAGAAGAGGGGACACATGTTGATGTAGAAGAGACATGAAGAAGAGGGGACACATGTTGATGTAGAAGAGACATGAAGAAGAGGAGACACATGTTGATGTAGAAGAGACATGGAGAAGAGGGGACACATGTTGATGTAGAAGAGACATGAAGAAGAGGGGACACATGTTGATGTGGAAGAGACATGAGGAAGAGGGGACACATGTTGATGAAGAAGAGACATGAAGAAGAGGGGACACGTGTTGATGAAGAAGAGACATGAAGAAGAGGGGACACGTGTTGATGTAGAAGAGACATGGAGAAGAGGGGACACGTGTTGATGTAGAAGAGACATGAAGAAGAGGGGACACATGTTGATGTAGAAGAGACATGAAGAAGAGGGGACACATGTTGATGTAGAAGAGACATGAAGAAGAGGGGACACATGTTGATGTAGAAGAGACATGAAGAAGAGGGGACACATGTTGATGTAGAAGAGACATGAAGAAGAGGGGACACATGTTGATGTGGAAGAGACATAGAGAAGAGGGGACACATGTTGATGTAGAAGAGACATGAGGAAGAGGGGACACATGTTGATGAAGAAGAGACATGAAGAAGAGGGGACACATGTTGATGAAGAAGAGACATGAAGAAGAGGGGACACATGTTGATGTAGAAGAGACATGAAGAAGAGGGGACACATGTTGATGAAGAAGAGACATGAAGAAGAGGGGACACATGTGGATGTAGAAGAGACATGAAGAAGAGGGGACACATGTTGATGAAGAAGAGACATGAGGAAGAGGGGATACATGTTGATGTAGAAGAGACATGAGGAAGAGGGGATACATGTTGATGAAGAAGAGACATGAAGAAGAGGGGACACATGTTGATGAAGAAGAGACATGAAGAAGAGGGGACACATGTTGATGTAGAAGAGACATGGAGGAGAGGGGACACATGTTGATGAAGAAGAGACATGAAAAAGAGGGGACACATGTTGATGTAGAAGAGACATGAAGAAGAGGGGACACATGTTGATGTCGAAGAGACATGAAGAAGAGGGGACACATGTTGATGTAGAAGAGACATGAAGAAGAGGGGACACATGTTGATGTCGAAGAGACATGAAGAAGAGGGGACACATGTTGATGTAGAAGAGACATGAAGAAGAGGGGACACATGTTGATGTAGAAGAGACACGGAGGAGAGGGGACACATGTTGATGAAGAAGAGACACGAAGAAGAGGGGACACATGATGATGTAGACCCGTTTGCTACAGTCTGACGCATCATCGTTACGTAACTGTAATGCATATAATACTGAGACGATATGTTTGTGTTGCTCAGTTCAGAAGTGAAACAACACACATGGAGACGGGAGACAAAGTGAGGGTTAGGGTTAGTGTGAAGGAGACAGGTGAGAAGGAGAGGAGGACAAAGAGAGGACCTTGCGGGGGACAAGTGTCGGTAGGAGTATATATCAGCAGGAAGTCACAGGTTCATACTCTAGGGCTACACACACACACACACACACACACACACACACACACACACACACACACACACACACACACAATTACCCCAAGGCTCTTGCAAACAGATGAGCAAGCATGCAGAAACATATATCCACACTAACAGGACTTACAACAACAACTAACAGGACTAAGTTCATACACTTGCCTTTACATGCTAAGTTCATACACTTGCCTTTACATGCTAAGTTCATACACTTGCATTTACATGCTAAGTTCCTATACTTGCCTTTACATGCTAAGTTCATACACTCGCCTTTACATGCTAAGTTCCTATACTTGCCTTTACATGCTAAGTTCATACACTTGCCTTTACATGCTAAGTTCATACACTTGCATTTACATGCTAAGTTCATACACTTGCCTTTACATGCTAAGTTCATACACTCGCCTTTACATGCTAAGTTCCTATACTTGCCTTTACATGCTAAGTTCATACACTTGCCTTTACATGCTAAGTTAATACACTTGCCTATACATGCTAAGTTCATACACTCGCCTTTACATGCTAAGTTCATACACTTGCCTTTACATGCTAAGTTCATACACTCGCCTTTACATGCTAAGTTCATACACATGCCTTTACATGCTAAGTTCATACACTTGCCTTTACATGCTAAGTTCATACACTTGCCTTTACATGCTAAGTTCATACACGTGCCTTTACATGCTAAGTTCATACACTTGCCTTTACATGCTAAGTGCATACACTTGCCTTTACATGCTAAGTTCATACACTTGCCTTTACATGCTAAGTTAATACACTTGCCTTTACATGCTAAGTGCATACACTTGCCTTTACATGCTAAGTTCATACACTTGCCTTTACATGCTAAGTTCATACACGTGCCTTTACATGCTAAGTTCATACACTTGCCTTTACATGCTAAGTGCATACACTTGCCTTTACATGCTAAGTTAATACACTTGCCTTTACATGCTAAGTTCATACACTTGCCTTTACATGCTAAGTTCATACACTCGCCTTTACATGCTAATTTCATACACATGCCTTTACATGCTAAGTTCATACACTCGCCTTTACATGCTAAGTTCATATACTTGCCTTTACATGCTAAGTTCATACACTTGCCTTTACATGCTAAGTTAATACACTTGCCTATACATGCTAAGTTCATACACTCGCCTTTACATGCTAAGTTCATACACTTGCCTTTACATGCTAAGTTCATACACTCGCCTTTACATGCTAAGTTCATACACATGCCTTTACATGCTAAGTTCATACACTTGCCTTTACATGCTAAGTTCATACACTTGCCTTTACATGCGAAGTTCATACACTTGCCTTTACATGCTAAGTTCATACACTTGCCTTTACATGCTAAGTGAATACACTTGCCTGTACATGCTAAGTGCATACACTTGCCTTTACATGCTAAGTTCATACACTCACCTTTACATGCTAAGTTCATACACTTGCCTTTACATGCTAAGTTTATACACTCGCCTTTACATGCTAAGTTCATACACTTGCCTTTACATGCTAAGTGCATACACTTGCCTTTACATGCTAAGTTCATACACTTGCCTTTACATGCTAAGTTCATACACTTGCCTTTACATGCTAAGTTCATACACTTGCCTTTACATGCTAAGTTCATACACTTGCCTTTACATGCTAAGTTCATACACTTGCCTTTACATGCTAAGTTCATAACCTTCACACATGACTATTGGGGCTGCCTTCGACTCAACAGACATGTATGAGTATTAGGATTATACCATTCTTTGGCAAAGAAAAGGTTTCCGTGTTGAAAATGAAGGTTGTGAGTATCATGGTGAGTTGTGCTGCATATACGATGTAACCCTAAACTATATTAACGCCTTTAAAATGTAAATGCATGTGACACACGCAAAGCGGATGAGTGACGGCGCACAGACAGGAAACCAGTCAGCGGGGACGAACCATCCATGAACAGAATCCTTGCATGGGCTAAAGTGCCTGAGCGCATTGAGCCCTCGCCATGAGATGAAACTTAATGCATGTCTCAGGTCAGAGTGATGTGTCTGAGCTGAAGGCCAGGCTGCTGCTGCCCTCTCTGCTGCTGCCCTCTCTGCTGCCGGCCTCTCTCTGCTGCTGCCCTCTCTGCTGCCGGCCTCTCTCTGCTGCTGCCCTCTCTGCTGCCGGCCTCTCTCTGCTGCTGCTGCCCTCTCTGCTGCCGGCCTCTCTCTGCTGCTGCTGTCCTCTCTGCTGCCGGCCTCTCTGCTGCTGCTGCCCTCTCTGCTGCTGCCCTCTCTGCTGCCGGCCTCTCTGCTGCCGGCCTCTCTGCTGCCGGCCTCTCTCTGCTGCTGCTGCCCTCTCTGCTGCCGGCCTCTCTCTGCTGCTGCTGCCCTCTCTGCTGCCGGCCTCTCTCTGCCGGCCTCTCTCTGCTGCTGCTGCCCTCTCTGCTGCCGGCCTCTCTGCTGCCGGCCTCTCTGCTGCCGGCCTCTCTCTGCTGCTGCTGTCCTCTCTGCTGCTGCCCTCTCTGCTGCCGGCCTCTCTGCTGCTGCTGCCCTCTCTGCTGCCGGCCTCTCTGCTGCCGGCCTCTCTGCTGCTGCTGCTGTCCTCTCTGCTGCCGGCCTCTCTGCTGCCGGCCTCTCTCTGCTGCTGCTGCCCTCTCTGCTGCCGGCCTCTCTGCTGCCGGCCTCTCTCTGCTGCTGCTGCCCTCTCTGCTGCCGGCCTCTCTGCTGCCGGCCTCTCTCTGCTGCTGCTGCCCTCTCTGCTGCTGCTGCCCTCTCTGCTGCCGGCCTCTCTGCTGCCGGCCTCTCTCTGCTGCTGCTGTCCTCTCTGCTGCCGGCCTCTCTCTGCTGCTGCTGCCCTCTCTGCTGCCGGCCTCTCTGCTGCCGGCCTCTCTCTGCTGCTGCTGCCCTCTCTGCTGCTGCCCTCTCTGCTGCTGCCCTCTCTGCTGCTGGCCTCTCTCTGCTGCCGGCCTCTCTGCTGCTGCCCTCTCTGCTGCTGCCCTCTCTGCTGCCGGCCTCTCTCTGCTGCTGCTGCCCTCTCTGCTGCCGGCCTCTCTGCTGCCGGCCTCTCTCTGCTGCTGCTGCCCTCTCTGCTGCCGGCCTCTCTGCTGCCGGCCTCTCTCTGCTGCCGGCCTCTCTGCTGCCGGCGTCTCTCTGCTGCTGCTGCCCTCTCTGCTGCCGGCCTCTCTGCTGCCGGCCTCTCTCTGCTGCTGCTGCCCTCTCTGCTGCCGGCCTCTCTGCTGCCGGCCTCTCTGCTGCCGGCCTCTCTGCTGCCGGCCTCTCTGCTGCCGGCCTCTCTCTGCTGCCGGCCTCTCTCTGCTGCTGCCGGCCTCTCTGCTGCCGGCCTCTCTCTGCTGCTGCTGCCCTCTCTGCTGCTGCCCTCTCTGCTGCTGCCCTCTCTGCTGCCGGCCTCTCTGCTGCTGCCGGCTTCTCTGCTGCCGGCCTCTCTCTGCTGCTGCCGGCCTCTCTGCTGCCGGCCTCTCTGCTGCTGCCCTCCCATCCCAGGCTTCTCATACTATGAGAGAGGAGAAGTGATCTGTCGGGTGAGCTCCGTGGTTTCCATCCGGCGTGGATGGAGAAGGCTATTCCCTGCTTGTAGAGTTTGCACGGCACCGTCTTGGTGTCTTCCTTCACATGCTCGTATATCCCACACTCTGTATTGTATTCTTTGTGGGGGAGATTAAACAAACATGTGTGACGTAATACAGAACAGCATGACAACATGTGAAGAGACATGACATTAACGCCTTCAAGTTGACAGCCCTACGTTTAATGGCTGGGAGTTCAGAATGCAGTTGGATCCATCAGGTTAAAGAAAGGTAACTCTACCCCTTGGAGTTCCATGAAGAATGCTTCCCCGGAAAACGGGTACATTCTTTAAATATGAGAAGTACTAGCAGGCTTTATCTCTGCTGGTTGGGTATTAATGTTCTGTATGCAGTGTCAGGATGCCACTTCTTTAGGTTCATCCGTTCTTTTATCTCTGTGTTGCTCTCGCAGCTGAACCGAATGCTGAAGACTGACATTGGAAACGGCCTCTTGCACTTCGTCCGTTTCCTCTTTGCAGCTCCACCGTAACAGAACCATGTCTGACTGCTTACTTTCTCTCTTCTTTGCTGACCTCGTTTTGCTGATAGAGTTGCATTTTATTCAGCTCTCCAGAGACATGAATACAAGTACATACATATACAACAACATCTTAACCCACTCAGATAAGTATGCCCCCCCCCCTATGTAGGGGCAGAACAGGGAGCAGCAGAGCATGATGCGATGCCAGATCTTTGAATGAGCTTTGAACTCAACAAAGTGCAGGATGCTCAAGGGTGTGCACAACTCATAAACAGGTCATCCGTAGATAATTATATATGTTAAAGGTGGGTATGTCATTTATTCCAGAAACCCTTGTTGTTATATCCCATGGATGCTCTTCACGTCCCGAGAGCAATGACTATCTGAAGTGCTTTGAAGCCGTGGCGCTATAGAAAGCTCGACCAATCATCTGAGCCGGCTAAAGTAACTGGATGGCCTACCTGCCTGTCAGCCTTCCCTCTGGGCACACACTGATCTCTGCCCTCATTGGTCATGTGTGTGTTGGTGTGTGTTGGGGGAGGGGCTCTGAGAGGGAGGGGCTCTGTGAGGGAGGGGCTCTGTAAGGGAGGGGCTCTGAGATGAAGGGGCTCTGTGAGGAAGGGGCTCTGAGAGGAAGGGGCTCTGTGAGGAAGGGGCTCTGAGAGGAAGGGGCTCTGTGAGGAGGGGCTCTGTGAGGAAGGGGCTCTGTGAGGAGGGGCTCTGTGAGGAGGGGCTCTGTGAGGAAGGGGCTCTGTGAGGAGGGGCTCTGTGAGGAGGGGCTCTGTGAGGAAGGGGCTCTGTGAGGAGGGGCTCTGTGAGGAGGGGCTCTGTGAGGAAGGGGCTCTGTGAGGAGGGGCTCTGTGAGGAAGGGGCTCTGTGAGAAGGGGCTCTGTGAGGAGGGGCTCTGTGAGGAAGGGGCTCTGAGAGGAAGGGGCTCTGAGAGGAAGGGGCTCTGTGAGGAAGGGGCTCTGTGAGGAAGGGGGCTCTGAGAGGAAGGGGCTCTGTGAGGAAGGGGCTCTGTGAGGAGGGGCTCTGTGAGGAAGGGGCTCTGCTGCCGCTCAGCGCCTCTGCTCTGCGGCCGCTCAGCGCCTCGCTCAGCGGCCGCTCAGTGCCTCGCTCAGTGCCTCGCTCAGTGCCTCGCTCAGCGGCCGCTCAGAGCCTCGCTCAGCGCCTCGCTCAGCGGCTCGCTCAGCGCCTCGCTCAGCGCCTCGCTCAGCACCTCGCTCAGCGCCTCTGCTCTGTGGCCGCTCAGTGCCTCGCTCAGCGGCCGCTCAGAGCCTCGCTCAGCGCCTCGCTCAGCGGCTCGCTCAGCGCCTCGCTCAGCGCCTCGCTCAGCACCTCGCTCAGCGCCTCTGCTCTGTGGCCGCTCAGTGCCTCGCTCAGCGGCCGCTCAGAGCCTCGCTCAGCGCCTCGCTCAGCGCCTCGCTCTGCGGCCGCTCATCGCCTCTGCTCTGCGGCCTCTGCTCTGCGGCCGCTCAGCGCCTCTGCTCTGCGGCCGCTCAGCGCTCTGCTCTGCGGCCGATCAGCGCCTCGCTCTGCGGCCGCTCAGCGCTCTGCTCTGCGGCCGATCAGCGCCTCGCTCAGCGGCCGCTCAGCGCTCTGCTCAGCGCCTCTGCTCTGCGGCCGCTCAGCGCCTCGCTCAGCGCCTCGCTCAGCGCCTCGCTCTGCGGCCGCTCAGCGCTCTGCTCTGCGGCCGATCAGCGCTCTGCTCTGCGGCCGATCAGCGCCTCGCTCAGCGGCCGATCAGCGCCTCGCTCAGCGGCCGCTCAGCGCCCCTGCTCTGCGGCCGCTCAGCGCCTCCCTCTGTCTTCAGTCAGCTGCTCCTCATCCCTGCTCTCTGAGAGTGATGCAACACGTGTTACCACACGCTCTTAAGGACACAACTCTGTGGGACTTGGTGAATCTCTGTGTGTGTGCTGTCGCTGTGTGAGCTTGTGTGTGTGTGTGTGTGTGTGTGTGTGTGTGTGGTCTGAATATATGTGTGTGTGTGTGTGTGTGTGTGTGTGGTCTGAATATCTGTGTGTGTGTGTGTGGTCTGAATATATGTGTGTGTGTGTGTGGTCTGAATATCTGTGTGTGTGCTGTTGCTGTGTGTGTGTGTGTGTGTGGTCTGAATATCTGTGTGTGTGTGTGTGTGTGCGTGTGTGTGTGGTCTGAATCTCTGTGTGTGAGCGTGTGTGTGTGTGTGTGTGTGTGGTCTGAATCTCTGTGTGTGTGCTGTCGCTGTGTGAGCTTGTGTGTGTGTGTGTGTGTGTGTGTGTGTGTGGTCTGAATATATGTGTGTGTGTGTGTGTGGTCTGAATATATGTGTGTGTGTGTGTGTGTGTGTGTGGTCTGAATATCTGTGTGTGTGTGTGTGTGTGTGTGTGTGTGTGGTCTGAATCTCTGTGTGTGAGCGTGTGTGTGTCCTCTTCACACCGTGGACGTCTGTACAGTCTGCCGCTGTGCGTCTCTGCCCTTTAGATTGCCCTGGACGCAGCTTTGGCTGAAGGTCAGAAAGTCCCCGTGGAGCAGAGACGTGGACATTCCTACAAAGGAAGCGGACGCTCCGAGTGCTCAAAGCAACGCTCCAATGAGGGCAGAGCATCAGGGCAGGCGGGGGTTCGTTGCACACTACTTAGCACCGGTTGGAGGACGCGACTTCAGCGTGAGCTGCAACCCGGCAGGCACACACACAAAGGACCTTTGATTGAAGGACTCTGACCTCTGCGTGTTCGTCGTCTGTGAATGTAGTCCAAGCAGCAATTATCTCTCCTCCAAAAGATGCAAAGTGTTTAGCCCGTTGTTGTTGTTGTTGTTGTTGTTGTTGTTGTTTTGTGTCACTTCGTTTTTAAAGAAAGGATTTTCTGTCTGTGGTTGTTTTGCCACTTTAGATCGTGGTTGTGATTCTACGGGTGAATCTTCCTATTGTTGCTTTGTTGTCTTCGTAGTCATGTCGTGTGTTTGGGAGACAATTGGAGTCATGTTGTCGGTACTATCGCTTTGAGTGACATGTTGTGGGTGAAGGATTTAAACGGCACGTTTCGTCTCTTTGAGAGCCCTCAAAGTGCCGTCCATACACAGGTCAGCATTCACCCATTCAAACACACGTACACGCCCTCTGCCGTGCCCCAAGACCTCCGTGAGTCTGGGTCCTCACCCTGTTCCAGTCCCGCCTCAAAACCCACCTCCTCAACTCTGTATCCATAAGCCCCGCCCCCTCTCAACTCTGTATCCATAAGCCCCGCCCCCTCTCAACTCTGTATCCATAAGCCCCGACCCCTCTCAACTCTGCATCCATACGCCCCGCCCCCTCTCAACTCTATATCCATAAGCCCCGCCCCCTCTCAACTCTGTGTCCATAAGCCCCGCCCCCTCTCAACTCTGTACCCATAAGCTCCACCTCCTCAAGATGCTAAAAATAGCTTTGGAAAAACAATCAGCCTTGTTGTTGTCATTGCTAGATGTAATTAAGTGTTCGCGCATGTCGTGGTGAAAACCTTCAAAAGTGATAATTACACACTCTCTTTCAATAGGAATGACTTTTTACCTTGGAATTATCTAATTCTGTTCAATATGTCTTGTGTCTCATATTATGTAACACGAACATACCATATACGTTAGTTCTTAGGTGTTCTTGACATTTTGAATTAGTTTGTAAAATTGCTTCAGTGCAAAATCCATTCTCCTTGCTAGCTGACATGTTGGACGTTCACGATGACCGGACGAGAGAGTGGGTTTCTGTCTGACGACCAGAGTGGACCACTGGTTATCGCCACAGAGCATGCACCTCCCAGTGTAAGGCACATCTGAGTAGGTAGCAGCAACGGTGTACCGCCGTGCTGATGAAGCCAGTTCACATGTTGGTCAAGCAGGATTTCAAAACTCATCGACAGACGAAGAAACACATGGATAAGAAACTTTGTCAGATCGAATGAGACTTGGCTAACTCAAGGTCAACGTGCCGGGGTTTATGAGTGTACTCATCGAGTTGCCTCAGTGTATTAATAGGGCACAACAGAGACAGTCAAGACCAAGTTAATTATAACAGACGGGCTTGAATATCACATGTTAGGTTTTTTAAACTGTCACATACTGTTGCGCAATGCAAGGTATTCCACCCGGTTATCTTTAGGCATCTTTGTATCTACGAACAGCCTAGCTTGTGTTTGACAGCACTGTAAATAAAGCATCCTTAAAAAGCACCAGGCGTATACTTAGCCATTCAGAAATGTCTAACGCTGAAGTAGATTTGTTTCGTGGGGAACTCAGTCTCATAGAGACTAGCGTTGTCCTCTGGAGTCTGCCTTGAGACACAGAACACCAGCTGGGTTAGCAGAACCACAGCGCTCTACGTCCTCACCGCGGAGTCTACGTCCTCACCGCGGAGTCTACGTCCTCACCGCGGAGTCTACGTCCTCACCGCGGAGTCTACGTCCTCACCGCGGAGTCTACTTCCTCACCGCGGAGTCTACGTCCTCACCGCGGAGTCTACGTCCTCACCGTGGAGTCTACGTCATAAGCCCCGCTCCCTCTCAACTCTGTATCCATAAGCCCCGCCCCTCTCAACTATGTGTCCATAAGCCCCGCTCCCTCTCAACTCTGTATCCATAAGCCCCGCCCCTCTCAACTCTGTATCCATAAGCCTCGCTCCCTCTCAACTCTGTATCCATAAGCCCCGCTCCCTCTCAACTCTGTATCCATAAGCCCCGCCCCTCTCAACTCTGTATCCATAAGCCTCGCTCCCTCTCAACTATGTGTCCATAAGCCCCGCTCCCTCTCAACTCTGTATCCATAAGCCCCGCCCCTCTCAACTCTGTATCCATAAGCCCCGCCCCTCTCAACTCTGTATCCATAAGCCCCGCTCCCTCTCAACTCTGTATCCATAAGCCCCGCCCCTCTCAACTCTGTATCCATAAGCCTCGCTCCCTCTCAACTCTGTATCCATAAGCCCCGCCCCTCTCAACTCTGTATCCATAAGCCTCGCTCCCTCTCAACTCTGTATCCATAAGCCCCGCCCCTCTCAACTCTGTATCCATAAGCCTCGCTCCCTCTCAACTCTGTATCCATAAGCCCCGCCCCTCTCAACTCTGTATCCATAAGCCTCGCTCCCTCTCAACTCTGTGCCCATAAGCCCCGCCCCCCTCTCAACTCTGACTCAACTCACCACGGAGTCTACGTCCTCACCGCGGAGTCTACGTCCTCACCGCGGAGTCTACTTCCTCACCGCGGAGTCTACGTCCTCACCGCGGAGTCTACGTCCTCACCGTGGAGTCTACGTCATAAGCCCCGCTCCCTCTCAACTCTGTATCCATAAGCCCCGCCCCTCTCAACTATGTGTCCATAAGCCCCGCTCCCCTCTCAACTCTGTATCCATAAGCCCCGCCCCTCTCAACTCTGTATCCATAAGCCTCGCTCCCCTCTCAACTCTGTATCCATAAGCCCCGCTCCCTCTCAACTCTGTATCCATAAGCCCCGCCCCTCTCAACTCTGTATCCATAAGCCTCGCTCCCTCTCAACTATGTGTCCATAAGCCCCGCTCCCTCTCAACTCTGTATCCATAAGCCCCGCCCCTCTCAACTCTGTATCCATAAGCCCCGCCCCTCTCAACTCTGTATCCATAAGCCCCGCTCCCTCTCAACTCTGTATCCATAAGCCCCGCCCCTCTCAACTCTGTATCCATAAGCCTCGCTCCCTCTCAACTCTGTATCCATAAGCCCCGCCCCTCTCAACTCTGTATCCATAAGCCTCGCTCCCTCTCAACTCTGTATCCATAAGCCCCGCCCCTCTCAACTCTGTATCCATAAGCCTCGCTCCCTCTCAACTCTGTATCCATAAGCCCCGCCCCTCTCAACTCTGTATCCATAAGCCTCGCTCCCTCTCAACTCTGTGCCCATAAGCCCCGCCCCCCTCTCAACTCTGACTCAACTCACCACGGAGTCTACGTCCTCACCGCGGAGCTACACAGCAAGTGAAGTGAACTGCCATCCCATGGCCTAAGGTAGAAGAGGATGAAGTCAATGCATCGATCACATGTATTAATATGGCTCTCATTGGTCTCAGGGTGCGTGGCAGTGAGAACAGCGCCACCAGCTGGCCCTAATATGCCGTGCAGCAAAACAACTGGAAAGAGGATATTCTTCTGAACTAACGAAGCTGTTTCATTTCTCGACCATGTGTTTAAAAATACGACAGTTTCACCGCTTGCACTTTTCATCGGTACAATCCAAAGTTGCTATATATCGATGTAATGATAGGTATGTTCCTGATTCTTGTGATGTGATTTCTAAGTCTTTAAAAGTTAGTTTGCAAAGTTGATCAAAAAGAGGGGAATGTATGTAGAAAGTAAAAGCTTTCTCTCAAACGTTCTGGTGTGAAAACAGAAATGCTATCGAGCCAATCATGTAATCACATTTCTTGTGTGTGTCAGTTGTTATTCAATATCGTGCTGTGGACCGGCCACGAGAGTCTAGTGCCTCAAACACATAATCTACAGTAAGTGTCCGCAGGCATTTCGGTGTGTGCGTGATTGTAATTGGTAGTCTTTACTTTGGCTGTTTGATTGAGCGTCGGTCAGATCCGCCTCAACGATCCAAAGTTCTGGAGACCACAACAGTGTATTGTTCCAGAAGTCACAATCACCTAGCAACCTGACGCTCCACAGTTAATATCCCTTCCTTTAATGCTGTAGGATTTGTTTCCTGGCCTTTAAAGTGTACTCACGAGTCAGACTGTGAGTCACTAATCCCCCTAACAAGAGCTTAGTGAGTCAGGCGATGTGTACATGTGCTTAGCTGACGATAACACACCGTCTAAATGCTCACGGCAACAGAAAACGAGTGGGCAGAAAGCTCCCGTTTCCTTGGTGCCATTAGGGTGACCTTGAGCAAACCTCTGAAGCCCCAGCTGCTCTTTCAAAGCTGCTCAAGGTCAACTGTAAAGGATACTTCTTAGACTGATTTATTAGCGTGGCCACAGACCATTCAAGTGCTCTGACATGTCCTTTTAGAAAGCCAGTATAAATAAACATCACACAACACGGTAGAATTAATAAAAAGCAATACAAAAACAAAAAATAAATAAAAGGGTGATAAAAAGGTCAAAGGCTCGACTGAACAGATGGGTTTTGAGGCCTTTTTTAAAAGCCTCCACGGTCTGTGGTGCTCTCATTTGGTCGGGGAGAGGGTTCCACAGACTGGGGGCAGCCGAGCAGAAGGCCCGGTCTCTCATAGTAGCTGGAACGGGTGGTCCGCAAGGAGGTATGGGGGGTGAGGAGGTCCTTGAGGTAGGGAGGGGCAGTTCCATGGACACACTGGTGGGTGAGGACGGAGACCTTGCATTCGATCCTCAGCTCCACGGGGAGCCAGTGTAGTGCTTGCACGTATTCTGTGCTGTGGGAGGAATCCTATGAGGCCTGAGGAGGAGACACATAGACCCACACCTTCTCAGACCTACAGAAATGTCCTTGAAATCATCCAAATACTGGTACTTTAAATAATGTTAAAAACCCATCTTCGTACACTTAGGGGTTTCAAAGATTATTAAAGTTTTGTAATCACAATGTTATGTTTTGTGATACTGTGTCCATTTTCCCAAACTATCCATTTAAACGGTTTCCTCTCATTTGCAACGCTATGGCCCTCAGTTTGAACTGTTAAAGCTGCCATGATGTAACTGAGATACATGCAGATCCCTCAAACCACAATCTACCGCGCACCATGAGGCTTCGCAGTGGAGCCTTTGCGAATGTTTTGCATGATCAATCGAAGCCCCCCAGATTCCCTGCGGAGCTTTAACCTTTTTTAACATGTATGTATTATGCAATGAACACTTCAAAAACACAACATAGGAAGTGATAATGAAGTCTGTTTCTGTGTCCACCTGACCTCTGACCTGGTCTGCTGTAACCCTGCCAGCATGAGACAGCTAACCCGTCTCCGCTGCCTGTTGAATGAGGTGTAGCTGTTGCCCCTCGAGGGCCTTGTTTCTGGTGCGGAGTTTCTCTTTATAGCTGTCTGCCTTCTTTTGCTATTTTTAGCGGGCCTGTGCATCCTATTTAACTCTCTTCTCTGTTTTACTCCAGCTAATTCCCCCAGTGCAAAAACCCTCCCCGCGTTCCCCTCCGTCTCACCTGTGCAACATAGAGGAAATTAGCAAAGCAACATATCTGATCTGGACTATTTGTACCTGTACTAATCTCTCCATCTCTCCCGTTGCCCCATAAAAGCCCCCACTCTCTCCACACCTGCGCCCTGGAGGAGATTAGTCAACACAAAATATCATTAAAGCGGCAAATCTACCTCCAATTAGCGAGTGTTGTGCTGCTGCTTGGGTGTTCTCTGTGAAGTTAAAAGAGGACGTAAATGAAGAATAATGGAGACAAAAGGAGACGTGGTACCTGGTCTTTTTATTCAAGGTGCTATCTCAATGATGGTGATTGATTCGCACCAAAGGGTTTAAGGGTTCTTGATCTTGCATGTTTATGATTTAATACGTGTTCTGTCTGCTATATCTTACAGCAGGTGTTCTCCAAGGGTGGATAGAGCATTCGCCTGCTAAGGATGGGGATCCAGGAAAGGCTAATAAACATCAAATTCACTTTGTTAGTCCTTTGTTTAACTCATCCTCAAATAATAGCTTATTATAATAAATAGAAATGTAGCAGCAACATTCTACTTTAATACTACTTTTGTATTGCAGATTCAAAATGGGGTTTGCTGATTGCGATTCTGCTCGTATACTCTTTTATTTATTTATTTTTTGAATACTTTATTTTTAATGTGTAGACAATACAGAGGAAAAAAACAAACAAGTAACATACGACATACAGGTCACTGGGGGTAATACATCATCAACATGCTCTCAGCATTATTCTTGTGATATGGGAAGATCTCCCTCACGACGGGTTCACAACCAATCTGTGTGAAACATACAGTAGAAGCAGAGTTAGGCACGAAGTATAGACTATTGTACCAAAAGGAGTAAAGCAGTATAAAATAAACATCTCAGGGTTATGTGTCCGCCCTCTTCATGTGCAAACCCCATTTGGACCAGTAATTGTCATATTTTTCAGAGTCTTAGAGAAAAACGTCAGCCTCTCCATGCGAAACAAGTCGTTTATCCATTCTCCCTTTGTTGGTGGATCTTTCACAAGCCATTGTTTGGTGATTGCCTTTTTGCTGGCTGTCAGTAATATGTGAAGAAGATACTTGTCCCGAACACTAAATTCCACTGGTATATTAGCTAAATAAATCCCCTCAAAACGGATTTCTCAAAGCCAAGAATTGAATTTATTTCCGTTATTATCGATAGCCAATAGGGTTTGATGGACAGTTCCAGAATATGTGGAAATGATCAGCCGTTACATTACGACATGCCTCCAGCAGTGTCCAGATTCTGGTCTGCCATTCTGATGGTATTTTATTCTTGGAGTTAGAAAAAATCGAATAATATTCTTCCATGAGAATTCTCTCCAAAGGCCAGAGCTGGAGGTGGTGGATTGTATTTTACATATGTTAGACCAATCCTATTCTGTAATGAGGATCCTCTTCTGCTCGTATTCTCGTATAGAGTATTTCTAGATTGTGCTACTTTTATTGTCCTCCAGTGAAACATTTGAACGTGTCCTTCTTTTGCTCTTTCAAGAAACAATGTCCCCGTGTCTCAGTCAGAATCCACGGACCGTTTCAACTCTTTTCTCCCACAGAAAACCCAGAGGAGAGTTTCTATTTGAACTCCCGAGCACAGGTGTAGCCTCGCTGCACTTCTCAGAGCTGCCGCAACTCTTGAGGTGCGAAGAGAAGATTTGAGCTGGCACTGCTACCTTCACCTCTGCTCTCGTGGAGGTGGTCTGCATTGTCAGTACGATGAAGCCGGCCTGGAGGCTACGTGGTGCTAGATGACACATCACAAGGAATAACACTCCCTCCTGCAACACCTCTCTTCTTCTGTTGTTCTTGCCTTTCTCCTGTTCTCCCTCACCTGACTTTTTCCCCGTTGTTATCTATATTGTTTTATTATCTTCTTGCTCAGTTGAATTCCTCTCAAACAAAGATATGCATTTTGCTAACCTCTTTCTCTTACATCCGGACATACCTTTTTTGGATACCACATTATTAGGGTTACAAAATACATCAAACAGGGTGGTACACTTAGATTGAAGACTTGGTGGTAGGGATCTTTTTTAACCACTTTGAATGTATTCAGGAGGTTAATTTACGGCTGCAAACAGCCTGATAGAAGTGGCTACGAAGAGGCTGTGGACCAAAAGTTCATCAAACATTAAATAAAAAGCACATCTGGACAGAGGGTGTAAACCTATTCGATGTATACGTGAACATATTTTGTCAAATAACGTGACAGACTAGGCCTGTGCAGGTGGTATCAGCTTTGCCCAGCATGGGCTCCTCCATCAGGCCTGGTCCTCCTCCCTCAGGCCTGGTCCTCCTCCCTCAGGCCTGGTCCTCCTCCATCAGGCCTGGTCCTCCTCCATCAGGCCTGGTCCTCCTCCCTCAGGCCTGGTCCTCCTCCCTCAGGCCTGGTCCTCCTCCATCAGGCCTGGTCCTCCTCCATCAGGCCTGGTCCTCCTCCCTCAGGCCTGGTCCTCCTCCCTCAGGCCTGGTCCTCCTCCATCAGGCCTGGTCCTCCTCCATCAGGCCTGGTCCTCCTCCCTCAGGCCTGGTCCTCCTCCCTCAGGCCTGGTCCTCCTCCATCAGGCCTGGTCCTCCTCCCTCAGGCCTGGTCCTCCTCCCTCAGGCCTGGTCCTCCTCCTCCATCAGGCCTGGTCCTCCTCCCTCAGGCCTGGTCCTCCTCCCTCAGCCCTGGTCCTTCTCCATCAGGCCTGGTCCTCCTCCCTCAGGCCTGGTCCTCCTCCATCAGGCCTGGTCCTCCTCGCTGAGGAAAGACCCTCAGTCCTCTCCAAACCAACAGACAGGACGTCCATCACACGGAGGTTTCTCCCTGAAGTCTCTGCAGCTCTCTGGACACCACGCTGTCTCAATCCGTCCACACTGAATATGAGAGGGGGAAAATGAAAATAATAAATGCTTTAGACCCGGGCTCTCCAACACGTCGGCAGCTTTTCAGTAGCTCGCCACTCGATTATCGATTATAGCGTAGTAATGTTGCTTATTGATTTTTCGGCCGCGGCTGGACAATAACGTTTTTTTATTTTAAGTTAAAATAACTAATTAATTAATTGTTTCTGTCACACGAATATCAAATTGGTCGGTGACGCAGAGATCAAGGAGCAGACGTGACAGCGGCACAGCGACACCACACACGGAGCAGTCTGCTTTCTCCAGCAGCACCAGTCAGGACCGACAGCAGAACGACCCGCTCTGAATCAGGCTCGCGTCGCTGCGGCTCAGAGACACAGGGAGGGATTTGTGTTTTTTTTAAATACTCGTTATCGTCGTGTCAGATTTCTGGTGGATTTAATTAAGTCTTGGATGCAGAGTATGAATGTCCTCTAGCAATTTTCAGTCGATATATACGTGTGTGAAAGTTTGTGAAGGCAGGAGGAAAAAATCTTCCGCGATCACCGTCTCCTCTGTTCCTCTAAGCCCCGCCCCCTCCCTGAAATAATGAGTGACAGGCTGATAGTGACCCGATAGAAACTTTATTATTCACTTAATCACTGAGATGTAATGAAGCTAACTTAGTCTCATACATTCATGGGATTTATGTAACAGCGAGACAGAGAATGTAAGTGTGCACGTACATGCAGTATTTTAGTTTGTATATGCTGTTGTGAATACTCCTGCTGTCTGCTGTGTTCAGACTAAGGTCCTGTGTGTGAGGCCTCATTCAGGACATTCAGTGTCCTTTCTTAACAGAAGGCCGTTGCTAGAAGCATTAGCTTTTTGTTTTTGAGGATGGAACAACTTCACACACGGATATATGGAGGCTAGAGCTATACAGATTTATTATGGTTTATAATTTCATGTCAAGAAGAAGAAGAAGAAGAATTAGAAGAAGAAGAAGAAGAAGAAGAAGAAGGCTGAACTGTTC
>CM070498.1:43930263-43980263 GCA_036324585.1 Champsocephalus esox
CCCAGTGTGGGAGGAGTTAATCCACCTGGTGCCGTGTGCAGCCCAGTGTGGGAGGAGTTAATCCACCTGGTGCCACGTGCAGCCCAGTGTGGGAGGAGTTAATCCACCTGGTGCCACGTGCAGCCCAGTGTGGGAGGAGTTAATCCACCTGGTGCCACGTGCAGCCCAGTGTGGGAGGAGTTAATCCACCTGGTGCCGTGTGCAGCCCAGTGTGGGAGGAGTTAATCCACCTGGTGCCACGTGCAGCCCAGTGTGGGAGGAGTTAATCCACCTGGTGCCGTGTGCAGCCCAGTGTGGGAGGAGTTAATCCACCTGGTGCCACGTGCAGCCCAGTGTGGGAGGAGTTAATCCACCTGGTGCCAGTGTGCAGCCCAGTGTGGGAGGAGTTAATCCACCTGGTGCCACGTGCAGCCCAGTGTGGGAGGAGTTAATCCACCTGGTGCCCGTGCAGCCCAGTGTGGAGGAGTTAATCCACCTGGTGCCACGTGCAGCCCAGTGTGGGAGGAGTTAATCCACCTGGTGCCACGTGCAGCCCAGTGTGGGAGGAGTTAATCCACCTGGTGCCACGTGCAGCCCAGTGTGGGAGGAGTTAATCCACCTGGTGCCACGTGCAGCCCAGTGTGGGAGGAGTTAATCCACCTGGTGCCGTGTGCAGCCCAGTGTGGGAGGAGTTAATCCACCTGGTGCCGTGTGCAGCCCAGTGTGGGAGGAGTTAATCCACCTGGTGCCACGTGCAGCCAGTGTGGGAGGAGTTAATCCACCTGGTGCCGTGTGCAGCCCAGTGTGGGAGGAGTTAATCCACCTGGTGCCACGTGCAGCCCAGTGTGGGAGGAGTTAATCCACCTGGTGCCACGTGCAGCCAGTGTGGGAGGAGTTAATCCACCTGGTGCCACGTGCAGCCCAGTGTGGGAGGAGTTAATCCACCTGGTGCCGTGTGCAGCCCAGTGTGGGAGGAGTTAATCCACCTGGTGCCGTGTGCAGCCCAGTGTGGGAGGAGTTAATCCACCTGGTGCCACGTGCAGCCCAGTGTGGGAGGAGTTAATCCACCTGGTGCCACGTGCAGCCCAGTGTGGGAGGAGTTAATCCACCTGGTGCCGTGTGCAGCCCAGTGTGGGAGGAGTTAATCCACCTGGTGCCGTGTGCAGCCCAGTGTGGGAGGAGTTAATCCACCTGGTGCCACGTGCAGCCAGTGTGGGAGGAGTTAATCCACCTGGTGCCACGTGCAGCCAGTGTGGGAGGAGTTAATCCACCTGGTGCCGTGTGCAGCCCAGTGTGGGAGGAGTTAATCCACCTGGTGCCACGTGCAGCCCAGTGTGGGAGGAGTTAATCCACCTGGTGCCGTGTGCAGCCCAGTGTGGGAGGAGTTAATCCACCTGGTGCCGTGTGCAGCCCAGTGTGGGAGGAGTTAATCCACCTGGTGCCACGTGCAGCCAGTGTGGGAGGAGTTAATCCACCTGGTGCCACGTGCAGCCAGTGTGGGAGGAGTTAATCCACCTGGTGCCACGTGCAGCCCAGTGTGGGAGGAGTTAATCCACCTGGTGACCGTGTGCAGCCCAGTGTGGGAGGAGTTAATCCACCTGGTGCCGTGTGCAGCCCAGTGTGGGAGGAGTTAATCCACCTGGTGCCGTGTGCAGCCCAGTGTGGGAGGAGTTTGTCGGCCAACACAGCTACAGTACAACACAGTGTGTGTGAGTCATAACACACACTCTTAAACAATGAGAACAGTACATTCGAGACATGACTAGAATCCGTATCTTCTCAAACATAGATTTGTGTATTAAGCGAGAGAAGTGACTTCAACCCAACGAGGCCTCCAGTTCAGCAGCTGGTCCCGACGCGGACTGACCCTAGTCTCCGGTTCCTTTGCCTCGTTAACGGCCTGTGGGCGCTGTGGGTGCTGTGGGCGCTGTGGGGTGCTGTGGGCGCTGTGGGTGCTGTGGGCGTGGGTGCTGTGGGCGCTGTGGGTGCTGTGGGTGATGTGGGCGCTGTGGGTGCTGTGGGCTGTGGGGCTGTGGGCGCTGTGGGGTGCTGTGGGTGCTGTGGGCGCTGTGGGTGCTGTGGGCGCTGTGGGGCGCTGTGGGCTGCTGTGGGCGCTGTGGGCGCTGTGGGTGCTGTGGGCGCTGTGGGCGCTGTGGGCTGCTGTGGGCGCTGTGGGCGCTGTGGGTGATGTGGGCTGCATGTGGTGGGCGCTGTGATCAATGTCGGTGCTGTGGGCGCTGTGGGCGCTGTGGGTGATGTGGGTGCTGTGGGCGCTGTGGGTGCTGTGCTGTGGGCGCTGTGGGCGATGTGGGCGCTGTGGGTGCTGTGGGCGCTGTGGGTGATGTGGGTGCTGTGGGTGCTGTGGGTGATGTGGGTGCTGTGGGGGCTGTGGGTGCTGTGGGCTGTGGGCTGTGGGTGTGGGCGCTGTGGGGTGGCTGTGGGCGATGTGGGCGCTGTGGGTGCTGTGGGTGCTGTGGGTGCTGTGGGCGCTGTGGGCGCTGTGGGCTCTGTGGGCGCTGTGGGTGCTGTGGGCGCTGTGATCAATGTCGGTGCTGTGGGCGCTGTGGGCGCTGTGGGTGATGTGGGTGCTGTGGGCGCTGTGGGTGCTGTGCTGTGGGCGCTGTGGGCGATGTGGGCGCTGTGGGTGCTGTGGGCGCTGTGGGCGCTGTGGGTGCTGTGCTGTGGGCGCTGTGGGCGATGTGGGCGCTGTGGGTGCTGTGGGTGCTGTGGGCGATGTGGGTGCTGTGGGTGCTGTGGGCGATGTGGGTGCTGTGGGTGCTGTGGGCGCTGTGGGCGCTGTGGGCGCTGTGGGCGCTGTGGGCGCTGTGGGGTGGGTGATGTGGGTGCTGTGGGTGCTGTGGGCGATGTGGGTGCTGTGGGTGCTGTGGGCGCTGTGGGTGCTGTGGGCGCTGTGGGTGATGTGGGTGCTGTGGGTGCTGTGGGCGATGTGGGTGCTGTGGGTGCTGTGGGCGCTGTGGGCGCTGTGGGTGCTGTGGGTGCTGTGGGGTGGGGTGTGGGGCTGTGGGTGGGCGGTGTGTGGGCGCTGTGGGCTCTGTGGGTGATGTGGGCGCTGTGGGGGCTGTGGGTGCTGTGGGCGCTGTGGGCTCTGTGGGTGATGTGGGGGCTGTGGGTGCTGTGGGTGCTGTGCTGTGGGCGCTGTGGGTGCTGTGGGCGCTGTGGGCACTGTGGGTGCTGTGGGTGCTGTGCTGTGGGCGCTGTGGGCGCTGTGGGCGCTGTGGGCGCTGTGGGTGCTGTGGGCGCTGTGGGCGCTGTGGGTGCTGTGGGTGCTGTGGGCGCTGTGGGTGCTGTGGCTGTGGGCGCTGTGGGGGCTGTGTGGGGCTGTGGGTGCTGTGGGCTCTGTGGGCGCTGTGGGTGCTGTGCTGTGGGCGCTGTGGGTGCTGTGGGCGCTGTGGGCGCTGTGGGCGCTGTGGGTGCTGTGGGCTCTGTGGGTGCTGTGGGCGCTGTGGGGGCTGTGGGTGCTGTGGGCGCTGTGGGGGCTGTGGGTGCTGTGGGCGCTGTGGGTGCTGTGGGCGCTGTGGGTGCTGTGGGCGCTGTGGGTGCTGTGGGTGCTGTGCTGTGGGCGCTGTGGGTGCTGTGGGTGCTGTGCTGTGGGCGCTGTGGGTGCTGTGGGCGCTGTGGGCGCTGTGGGTGCTGTGGGCGCTGTGGGCGCTGTGGGCGCTGTGGGCGCTGTGGTGCGTGCTGTGGGCGCTGTGGGCGCTGTGGGTGCTGTGGGCGTGGAAGGATCGTGTCTTGTTCCAGAATGATCCGCCCCCTTCTTCTCTCAGGTGATACTGCAGAGCAGAAGGTTGAGGTCACTTCTGTTCCTCTTCCCTCTTGACCTCCTCTTCCACAGCAACACAAGTCCTCTTGCATCTTGCATCTAGGACAGAGGAGACGTGTAGCATCGTCTTCAGAGCGTGCTCATTGTGTCTCTTCTCCAAGTCTTCTCTGTGCTTCATGTCCAGCGCCAGTGGGCGGCGCCTTCCTCACCTTCCGTGCTGCCTCGTATCTTCCACACGAGTGGCAGGCCTGATCCGACTGATGCTTCCTTCTCTGCACTCAGGGCCTCCGTGAAGTCCCTAAGTGCAGCAGGACGACGTCCCTCACCACGTCTGAGTCTCTGGGCGTCAGGGCCTCCGTGAAGTCCCTAAGTGCAGCAGGACGACGTCCCTCACCACGTCTGAGTCTCTGGGCGTCAGGGCCTCCGTGAAGTCCCTAAGTGCAGCAGGACGACGTCCCTCACCACGTCTGAGTCTCTGGGCGTCAGGGCCTCCGTGAAGTCCCTAAGTGCAGCAGGACGACGTCCCTCACCACGTCTGAGTCTCTGGGCGTCAGGGCCTCCGTGAAGTCCCTAAGTGCAGCAGGACGACGTCCCTCACCACGTCTGAGTCTCTGGGCGTCAGGGCCTCCGTGAAGTCCCTAAGTGCAGCAGGACGACGTCCCTCACCACGTCTGAGTCTCTGGGCGTCAGGGCCTCCGTGAAGTCCCTAAGTGCAGCAGGACGACGTCCCTCACCACGTCTGAGTCTCTGGGCGTCAGGGCCTCCGTGAAGTCCCTAAGTGCAGCAGGACGACGTCCCTCACCACGTCTGAGTCTCTGGGCGTCAGGGCCTCCGTGAAGTCCCTAAGTGCAGCAGGACGACGTCCCTCACCACGTCTGAGTCTCTGGGCGTCAGGGCCTCCGTGAAGTCCCTAAGTGCAGCAGGACGACGTCCCTCACCACGTCTGAGTCTCTGGGCGTCAGGGCCTCCGTGAAGTCCCTAAGTGCAGCAGGACGACGTCCCTCACCACGTCTGAGTCTCTGGGCGTCAGGGCCTCCGTGAAGTCCCTAAGTGCAGCAGGACGACGTCCCTCACCACGTCTGAGTCTCTGGCGTCAGGGCCTCCGTGAAGTCCCTAAGTGCAGCAGGACGACGTCCCTCACCACGTCTGAGTCTCTGGGCGTCAGGGCCTCCGTGAAGTCCCTAAGTGCAGCAGGACGACGTCCCTCACCACGTCTGAGTCTCTGGGCGTCAGGGCCTCCGTGAAGTCCCTAAGTGCAGCAGGACGACGTCCCTCACCACGTCTGAGTCTCTGGGCGTCAGGGCCTCCGTGAAGTCCCTAAGTGCAGCAGGACGACGTCCCTCACCACGTCTGAGTCTCTGGGCGTCAGGGCCTCCGTGAAGTCCCTAAGTGCAGCAGGACGACGTCCCTCACCACGTCTGAGTCTCTGGGCGTCAGGGCCTCCGTGAAGTCCCTAAGTGCAGCAGGACGACGTCCCTCACCACGTCTGAGTCTCTGGGCGTCAGGGCCTCCGTGAAGTCCCTAAGTGCAGCAGGACGACGTCCCTCACCACGTCTGAGTCTCTGCACTCAGGGCCTCCGTGAAGTCCCTAAGTGCAGCAGGACGACGTCCCTCACCACGTCTGAGTCTCTGGGCGTCAGGGCCTCCGTGAAGTCCCTAAGTGCAGCAGGACGACGTCCCTCACCACGTCTGAGTCTCTGGGCGTCAGGGCCTCCGTGAAGTCCCTAAGTGCAGCAGGACGACGTCCCTCACCACGTCTGAGTCTCTGGGCGTCAGGGCCTCCGTGAAGTCCCTAAGTGCAGCAGGACGACGTCCCTCACCACGTCTGAGTCTCTGGGCGTCAGGGCCTCCGTGAAGTCCCTAAGTGCAGCAGGACGACGTCCCTCACCACGTCTGAGTCTCTGGGCGTCAGGGCCTCCGTGAAGTCCCTAAGTGCAGCAGGACGACGTCCCTCACCACGTCTGAGTCTCTGGGCGTCAGGGCCTCCGTGAAGTCCCTAAGTGCAGCAGGACGACGTCCCTCACCACGTCTGAGTCTCTGGGCGTCAGGGCCTCCGTGAAGTCCCTAAGTGCAGCAGGACGACGTCCCTCACCACGTCTGAGTCTCTGGGCGTCAGGGCCTCCGTGAAGTCCCTAAGTGCAGCAGGACGACGTCCCTCACCACGTCTGAGTCTCTGGGCGTCAGGGCCTCCGTGAAGTCCCTAAGTGCAGCAGGACGACGTCCCTCACCACGTCTGAGTCTCTGCACTCAGGGCCTCCGTGAAGTCCCTAAGTGCAGCAGGACGACGTCCCTCACCACGTCTGAGTCTCTGGGCGTCAGGGCCTCCGTGAAGTCCCTAAGTGCAGCAGGACGACGTCCCTCACCACGTCTGAGTCTCTGGGCGTCAGGGCCTCCGTGAAGTCCCTAAGTGCAGCAGGACGACGTCCCTCACCACGTCTGAGTCTCTGGGCGTCAGGGCCTCCGTGAAGTCCCTAAGTGCAGCAGGACGACGTCCCTCACCACGTCTGAGTCTCTGGGCGTCAGGGCCTCCGTGAAGTCCCTAAGTGCAGCAGGACGACGTCCCTCACCACGTCTGAGTCTCTGGGCGTCAGGGCCTCCGTGAAGTCCCTAAGTGCAGCAGGACGACGTCCCTCACCACGTCTGAGTCTCTGGGCGTCAGGGCCTCCGTGAAGTCCCTAAGTGCAGCAGGACGACGTCCCTCACCACGTCTGAGTCTCTGCACTCAGGGCCTCCGTGAAGTCCCTAAGTGCAGCAGGACGACGTCCCTCACCACGTCTGAGTCTCTGGGCGTCAGGGCCTCCGTGAAGTCCCTAAGTGCAGCAGGACGACGTCCCTCACCACGTCTGAGTCTCTGGGCGTCAGGGCCTCCGTGAAGTCCCTAAGTGCAGCAGGACGACGTCCCTCACCACGTCTGAGTCTCTGGGCGTCAGGGCCTCCGTGAAGTCCCTAAGTGCAGCAGGACGACGTCCCTCACCACGTCTGAGTCTCTGGGACTCAGGGCCTCCGTGAAGTCCCTAAGTGCAGCAGGACGACGTCCCTCACCACGTCTGAGTCTCTGGGCGTCAGGGCCTCCGTGAAGTCCCTAAGTGCAGCAGGACGACGTCCCTCACCACGTCTGAGTCTCTGCGCGTCAGGGCCTCCGTGAAGTCCCTAAGTGCAGCAGGACGACGTCCCTCACCACGTCTGAGTCTCTGCACTCAGGGCCTCCGTGAAGTCCCTAAGTGCAGCAGGACGACGTCCCTCACCACGTCTGAGTCTCTGGGCGTCAGGGCCTCCGTGAAGTCCCTAAGTGCAGCAGGACGACGTCCCTCACCACGTCTGAGTCTCTGGGCGTCAGGGCCTCCGTGAAGTCCCTAAGTGCAGCAGGACGACGTCCCTCACCACGTCTGAGTCTCTGGGCGTCAGGGCCTCCGTGAAGTCCCTAAGTGCAGCAGGACGACGTCCCTCACCACGTCTGAGTCTCTGCACTCAGGGCCTCCGTGAAGTCCCTAAGTGCAGCAGGACGACGTCCCTCACCACGTCTGAGTCTCTGGGCGTCAGGGCCTCCGTGAAGTCCCTAAGTGCAGCAGGACGACGTCCCTCACCACGTCTGAGTCTCTGGGCGTCAGGGCCTCCGTGAAGTCCCTAAGTGCAGCAGGACGACGTCCCTCACCACGTCTGAGTCTCTGGGCGTCAGGGCCTCCGTGAAGTCCCTAAGTGCAGCAGGACGACGTCCCTCACCACGTCTGAGTCTCTGGGCGTCAGGGCCTCCGTGAAGTCCCTAAGTGCAGCAGGACGACGTCCCTCACCACGTCTGAGTCTCTGGGCGTCAGGGCCTCCGTGAAGTCCCTAAGTGCAGCAGGACGACGTCCCTCACCACGTCTGAGTCTCTGGGCGTCAGGGACACTTCTCTCTGTCCTCAGCCAGGACAGCAGAGACGGCTTGCTGCTGCTCACAGCCTCCTTCCACCTTATGAAGCGGCCTAGTCCACGCCAGGCCGCTTCATAGAGTGTTATCTGCTGGACGTGTCTGGCTCGGGGGGGGAGTCCTCCACATTATAGTCATTATATATAAAGCATTATTAGAACCTGTAGGTCCCGGTAGCCACAGCTATGAGCACGTTCCCCGCTAGCTGGGCTGGCTCTCCATTCTGGTTCATCCCAAAGGTGTCCGATGGGGTGGAGGTCAGGGCTGTGCGGGCCAGTCGAGTTCTTCCACACCGAACTCATCCAGCCAGGCCTGTGTGGAGCCTGCGTTGTGGGCAGCCATGCTGGAACAGACTGTCTCTGAGCTGCTGGCTCCTTTCCACTTTGCAATAATAACACTTAGTGGATCGTAGAATATCTAGGAGACAAGAAATGTCCTGGGCTGACTTGTTGCAACGGGGTCATCCCAGTGCTGCCCCACGTTTACATTCAGTGAAGGCTGACTGCACGGCCATGTGCTTGATGTTATACACCGGCGGCACTGGGACTGATTCAGTTACTAAGTGCAGTGTCCCAATACGTTGCTCTGTGTTGTGCATCTCTCCTGGTTAGACGCTGAATGGAGAGAAAGCCATGCTGATGACTCAACCACACAGAAAGGGCACTTAAAGGGCACACACACATTCACACACAGACACACACACACACACATGCACACACAGACACACGCACATGCACGAGCATACAATGATACACAGATGCTCACATATGCAATGCATGCAGACATGTAGACTCCCAGATGGATGCTCGGGCTGAGGACACACACACACACACACACACACACAAAGGTCAGCGCTTCTCTGATGTGTGGTAGCTGGAACCAGCCACCCAGTGAGAGGTATCTAAAGCCTCTGTGCGTGCTGAGTGTATTATTGACTTATTGAACGCACTGCAGATCCCTGTTGGCTGTGTGAAACATGGGGAGGATTTATACACTTCACGGAATGATCTAGAACATATGTGATCCATTTCAAACTTGGCAGCTGGTGCATTTTCTAATTTGGGACAATGTGGCCCGATGGTGGTGCGATAGAGAATTTAGCATGTTAACACAGGAAGAGATAATATTGTAAATACATTTCACAAAAACATAAAAGAAAGAAATTGTACAATAATCATAGGCGGATTTTGCGGGGGGGGGCAGGGGGGCCATTGCCCCCTAGTGGCTGAAATATGTTAAAGCATTACTACATCTAAAACGGTTCCAATACAAATATTTCGTATGTCAATATTTTAATAGATGTAATAAATTGATTGTTACAATACAAATCTGATTAATACATTTGTTTAATAATTTCATGTTTGAGCAGTGCATGTTGTGACGTGTGTGTGTGTGTGTGTGTGTGTGTGTGTGTCGTATGAGGTTAAGGACACAAGTTCCCTCGCTTTTTTTTTGCATACAAGTGATTCAGCTATTGTATTAAAATAATTAGCAGTAATGGGTATGCAGCGATTTTTAAAACATCCAATTTCTGGGACGTTTAAGGCGTCTACGTCTGCACTAAGTAGGACACTGGTTACTAATATTGTAGCATGTTCAAGTAACCAAGGAATATAGTTATCAAATAAGTACAAGATGTGCACAGTCATGTAATGCACTGTTGTTGGGGGATAGACCGCCCCTTCCATATGAGTGTGTGTGTACGGCGGGCATGAGGCGTGCATGACGGGACGAGTTGTGTTCGTATGTGGAAAAGTCGTACTCAGTGCGGTGAACGCTGGCTTTATTGCTACTGTATCCGTAGCACGCTACGCAATAGTTGGGACTGTGTACTGACGTCAGTAAAAAAGGTTTGCCCCCCAAGCGCAAATGTCCAACTCCGCCTATGACAATAATCATGTATGTACACAAAAGGAAGTGTATTAACTCATGAACAATGTGTTCTATTCACATTTGGTGGCAAGTCGGAGTAAAAAGGGTATACATGGTGGAATTCGGCCAATCTCTGTGTGTCTGATTTGTACGTCGGATGACTATCTCCGCATAGCTCGATGACCATTTATCAAATTGAAATGTGAGTGGCATTTCGGGAGACCAAATAATCAGGCTCTGCCATTTGTAATGCTTGTAGTGGGTAGAAGGGGGTATCATGCACCCCCCTGAAATATACTTCTAATCAGCTTCTCTAGATTGAAGAAATTGTGTAGAAAACGATTAGCTATGTTAAAAAGTTGAAAAATTGTCCCACGTATATTTTTTTCCCAAATTAGTGTTTATTTACCCTAAAAATCGAGTATCACTCCTTTTACACCTTTCACTATATATCAGCCATTATTGCAGATAACTGAACAAATAAGGCATCCAGATCCATGTCTTGAGGGTCAAGGAACACAATAAAACTATTCTTAAAGTGATCACATGTGCATGCTTTTATGCCAATTAGTGCCGCCATTACAAGAAAATAGCATTTTAGTCTTGTACCAAGAACGATGTATTTTGCACCGACACAGAAATATTCTTATAATCAGTGTTTCCTAAGTGTAAAAAGTATGTATGAAAATGATGAGCTATGTTAAAATGGTGTCTGGATGTCCCACGTGTATTTTTTAATGGGATTGCTGCCATACATGTAGAGATTCAGATAAGAAACATGTGATGTGGTCTCTTCGTTTGAACCAGAGCTGAATGCATGTCATGCATTCTACACACGCTGCATAAAGATTAATATTGATAAGTGGAGATAACAACACATGGATACATGTATAAAAGAACACCTAAAGTGCTGCTCTATACGATGCATCAGCAATATCATGTTCAGAACTTTCAGATTCCGAACGTCCAGATGGGAAGGCTGTGAAAACAGGCACCGTCTCATCTAACCCTGATCTGGGTTGTGATCAGAGTATCCACTAGAGCAGTGGTTCCCAACCTGGGGGGCGCGACCCCCTTGGGGGGTCGCCAAAGATCGCAGGGGGGGCGCCAGGCCTCAGATGATTTGAGGTCTAATATCATAAAAAAAAATGTACATATTTTTTTTTACATATTGTAATGCAATACATGATTGTCGCTAAAAGCCTTGTCTCCACATTACAATAAAATATAGAAATTAATTGATTAATTAAAATTTAAAAAATCATCTGATACTCCTCCGATTCGCGCCAACATTGACGTTACTGTGTCAGCTTTCATAATAATAACAGTTTGCTGCGCTTGCTAGCTAGCGACCGACTTCATAAGGTGAATATTTTTGTCTAAAAATGTCTGAAAAACGTAAAGGAGATGACAGCTCATCTGCAATCAAAAAGAAAATGAGGACCTACCTAGAGAGCTATCTTAACTTCGGTTTCATGGAGGGAACGGACAAAACCCGCCCAGAGTGTGTGATATGCAGAGAGAAGCTAGCCAACGAAAGCATGAAACCCAGCAAAATGAAGAGACACCAACAGACCATGCACCCAGAAACAGTCGGGCGTGATCGGGACTTTTTCATCAAGAAACAACACCTTGCAAAGGCAAACAAGCCAATGGATATTAGAACAGCGTTTGTTAGGGCTGGCAGCGATGCACAGAAGGCCACAGAGGCCTCTTTTGAATGTGCACTTTTAATAGCAAAGGCAAAGAAACCGCACAACATTGGCGAGCAGCTCATTAAGCCAGCTTGCATTAAGATGGTTGAGAAACTGTGCGGCCCGCAGGTGGCGGAGAAGCTAAAAACTGTACCACTGTCAAACAATACGGTGAAAGACAGAATCGACAAGATGGCAAGTAACTGCGATCTGCAGCTGCTCGAAAAGCTTGGAAAGGGGCCATTTGCCATACAACTTGATGAAACCACAACTGTAGCAGACGAGGCTGTGCTGATCGTTTATGTGCAATATATCGATGGGGAAGATTTGAAGCAGGACATTCTTATGTCAGTCAACCTTACCACTACCACCCGGGGTGAGGACATTTTTACTGCAGTGGATTCTTACCTCTCATCACACAATCTTTCCTATGAGAATTTAGTTGCATGTTGCACAGACGGAGCTGCCTCAATGATGGGGAAAAACAAGGGATTTAACAGTCGCTTGAAAGAAAAGGCCCCACACTGCACAATATTTCACTGTGTGATACATCGCCAGGCCCTGGCCAGCAAGAAACTGTCAGAAGACCTCAGCGAAACACTCTCAACTGCTGTTAAAATAGTCAATTTCATCAAAGGTCGCCCCACCAACAAGCGTCTATTCGCAGACTTGTGCTCACTCATGAAGCGCACCAAACCCTCCTCCTGCACACCGAGGTGCGCTGGCTCTCATGCGGCCGAGTGTTGGCACGCTTTGTAGAACTGAAGGAAAAAATTGAAGAGTTTCTACAAACTCGTAACCGCGCACTGTCAGAGCAAGTGACTGAGTCATTCTGGATTAAAACAGCATACCTGGCCGACATATCCAGTCTCTCCAATGAAACGAACAAGCGTCTGCAAGGCGTGGAGTCCAACATTCTCCAATGTAAAGAGACGCTCGATGCATTTGTGCGCAAACTGGAGTACAGGGTCGGGAAAATGGAGAGGGGGGAGCTGCAACAGTTTCCACTACTGCTGAAACAATCCCAAAACAATCCTGAAACGGTGCCTGTGTCTGTACGTCGCGAATTCATCCGCCATATGAACGCACTGCAAACGGAAATGCAATCACGGTTCGCTGACATAGACGAGTATGTCTCCAAGGAATTGTGGGTTTTAGATCCCTTTATTGCCAAAATTGAGGATGTGGAATACCTGGATTGCGAAGATGAGCTCACCGACATCCAAGCTGACTCGCTGTCAAAGAAATACTTCCAGGAAAAAGGATTTAAAAAGTTTTGGATTGTCAAAGGACCAAGCCTCGCTCCAAAGCTCACACTGCATGCCACGACCAGGATTATACTCCCATTCAGTACGACATATCTCTCAGAAACAGCCTTCAGCGCACTTGTTGCCATCAAAACAAAAGCACGCAACACACTGGACGTTCACAACGACTTTAGACTGGCTGTCACTCACATTACACCGGACATTCCATCCCTGGCTGCGGGCGTGCAAGCCCAAGGTTCACATTAATGAACCTACTTGAACCTCGTCTTCTCTCTGCTACCTGTTCCATGGCAGACAAGCATTTGATTTACCTGCTTAATATGCCAGTTTTTCATTTTTGTTTTATACAGGCCTATGCCACCATATTACCATTTTTTTATTAGACATAGTCTCTTCTTTTGAAGTGTCCTGTTCTTCGACATTTGAAATAAATATGATGCATACATGTGCAAGTAAGTAGCTAATAAAAGCATACAAAGACAGAAGTGTATCATGTTTTCTTTCATAGAAATGTTTCTTCTGCGCGTAAAGTGTCGGTTTCAGTTGGATTATTTGTCACAGTTGCTCCGATCAAATCGGTCTCCTCCATTTTGTAGATTATGTACGACTTTTGAATCCACATAAACACATCGCCAAAATCCGGGTTACTTTGAGCACGTGTTTTAAACAGTTGAATCCCTTTGAGAATTGTTTCCACTTGCGCCGTCCTTTAATTTCTTCATTCGGCGGGAATCCAGATGAATTAATCCTGAGTCCAATAACCATCAAAGTCGCTCCAACAGCGCTCCTTAGTTACGCTTTCATCCTCCTTTAACACAATACTTAATTCATCCAGTTTTTGACAGTAGTTGTCGCATTTGGAGACTTTTAAACTTTAATTACCGCTGTTGCCGTGTGTGTGTGTGTGTGTGTGTGTGTGTGTGTGTGTGTGTGTGTGTGTGTGTGTGTGTGTGTAGAACCGCTGTTACCAGGCACGTCTGTCACTACCCGATCTGCCCCCCTGTCCGATCTGTACTGCGCATGTGCGAGATGGTCCGCCATATTGGACAACTACATATGGCAACTCTAATGGGACACTTCACACAGTGGCGTTTGGCAAAGCAGAAAAAGAACACAAAAAACCGGGAGAGATGAGTTATTGTTGTTACAACGTGACTTCACTATTATTTAACAACTCTTTTTATGGGGATCTTTTGTTTGGGGTTCAGTTCATTGTCAGAATAAGAGAGACATGGATTTAACTTCTGTTAGACAGCTATATGCCATACATTTTTGCATACATTCACTGTAAATATTTATTCAGTATGATAGCTGCCAAACAAAAGTTAAATCCATTTCTCACTTATTCTGACAATGTACTTAACCCCAAATAAAAGAACCCAATAAAAAGAGTTGTTAAATAATAGGGAAGTCACGTTGTCATAACGAATAACTCGGCTCTCTCGGTTTTTTTCGTTTTCTTTTTGTGCAAATATGGCAGACCATCTCGCACATGCGCAGTACAGATGGGGCAGGGGGGCAGATCGGCAACAGCGATAATTAAAGTTTTGGGGGGTCGCAAATTCCAACAGGAGTCATTTGGGGGGGGCCCTGGGTGAAAAAGGTTGGGAACCCCTGCACAAGAGGCCTGGACAGAGCGGTCCAGGTCTCTAATCCCAGACGAGTATCCACTAAAGCCTGGACAGAGCGGGCCAGGTCTCTAATCCCAGAGCAGTATCCACTAGAGGCCTGGACAGAGCAGTCAGGTCTCTAATCCCAGACCAGTCCCCACTAGAGGCCTGGACAGAGCAGTCAGGTCTCTAATCCCAGACCAGTCCCCACTAGAGGCCTGGACAGAGCAGTCAGGTCTCTAATCCCAGACGAGTATCCACTAGAGGCCTGGACAGAGCGGTCAGGTCTCTAATCCCAGACCAGTCCCCACTAGAGGCCTGGACAGAGCAGTCAGGTCTCTAATCCCAGACGAGTATCCACTAGAGGCCTGGGCAGAGCTGTCAGGTTTCTAATCCCAGACGAGTATCCACTAAGGCCTGGACAGAGCGGGCCAGGTCTCTAATCCCAGAGCAGTATCCACTAGAGGCCTGGACAGAGCAGGCCAGGTCTCTAATCCCAGACGAGTATCCACTAGAGGCCTGGGCAGAGCGGGCCAGGTCTCTAATCCCAGGCGAGTATTCACTAGTAGCCTGGACAGAGCGGGCCAGGTCTCTAATCCCAGACGAGTATCCACTAGAGGCCTGGACAGAGCGGTCAGGTCTCTAATCCCAGACCAGTATCCACTAGAGGCCTGGACAGAGCGGTCAGGTCTCTAATCCCAGACGAGTATCCACTAGAGGCCTGGACAGAGCGGTCCAGGCCTCTAATCCCAGACCAGTCCCCACTAGAGGCCTGGACAGAGCGGTCAGGTCTCTAATCCCAGACGAGTATCCACTAGAGGCCTGGACAGAGCGGTCAGGTCTCTAATCCCAGACGAGTATCCACTAAGGCCTGGACAGAGCGGCCAGGTGTCTAATCCCAGACGAGTATCCACTAAGGCCTGGACAGAGCGGTCCAGGTCTCTAATCCCAGACGAGTATCCACTAAGGCCTGGGCAGAGCGGGCCAGGTCTCTAATCCCAGACGAGTATCCACTAGAGGCCTGGACAAAGCGGTCAGGTCTCTAATCCCAGACTAGTCCCCACTAAGGCCTGGACAGAGCGGCCAGGTCTATAATCCCAGACGAGTATCCACTAGATGCCTGGACAGAGTGGTCAGGTCTCTAATCCCAGACGAGTATCCACTAAAGCCTGGGCAGAGCGGGCCAGGTCTCTAATCCCAGATGAGTATCCACTAGAGGCCTGGGCAGAGCGGTCAGGTCTCTAATCCCAGACGAGTATCCACTAGAGGCCTGGCCAGAGCAGTCAGGTCTCTAATCCCAGACAAGTATCCACTAGAGGCCTGGACAGAGCGGTCAGGTCTCTAATCCCAGACGAGTATCCACTAAGGCCTGGCCAGAGCGGTCAGGTCTCTAATCCCAGACCAGTATCCACTAAGGCCTGGACAGAGCGGTCAGGTCTCTAATCCCAGACGAGTATCCACTAGAGGCCTGGCCAGAGCGGTCCAGGTCTCTAATCCCAGACGAGTATCCACTAAGGCCTGGGCAGAGCGGGCCAGGTCTCTAATCCCAGATGAGTATCCACTAGAGGCCTGGGCAGAGCGGTCAGGTCTCTAATCCCAGACGAGTATCCACTAGAGGCCTGGCCAGAGCGGTCCAGGTCTCTAATCCCAGACGAGTATCCACTAAGGCCTGGACAGAGCGGTCAGGTCTCTAATCCCAGACGAGTATCCACTAAGGCCTGGACAGAGCGGTCAGGTCTCTAATCCCAGACGAGTATCCACTAGAGGCCTGGACAGAGCGGTCAGGTCTCTAATCCCAGACGAGTATCCACTAGAGGCCTGGACAGAGCGGTCAGGTCTCTAATCCCAGACGAGTATCCACTAAGGCCTGGACAGAGCGGTCAGGTCTCTAATCCCAGACGAGTATCCACTAGAGGCCTGGCCAGAGCGGTCCAGGTCTCTAATCCCAGACGAGTATCCACTAAGGCCTGGACAGAGCGGTCAGGTCTCTAATCCCAGACGAGTATCCACTAAGGCCTGGACAGAGCGGTCAGGTCTCTAATCCCAGACGAGTATCCACTAGAGGCCTGGACAGAGCGGTCAGGTCTCTAATCCCAGACGAGTATCCACTAGAGGCCTGGACAGAGCGGTCAGGTCTCTAATCCCAGACGAGTATCCACTAAGGCCTGGACAGAGCGGTCAGGTCTCTAATCCCAGACGAGTATCCACTAAGGCCTGGGCAGAGCGGGCCAGGTCTCTAATCCCAGACGAGTATCCACTAGAGGCCTGGACAAAGCGGTCAGGTCTCTAATCCCAGACTAGTCCCCACTAAGGCCTGGACAGAGCGGCCAGGTCTATAATCCCAGACGAGTATCCACTAGATGCCTGGACAGAGCGGTCAGGTCTCTAATCCCAGACGAGTATCCACTAGAGGCCTGGGCAGAGCGGTCAGGTCTCTAATCCCAGACGAGTATCCACTAAGGCCTGGACAGAGCGGTCAGGTCTCTAATCCCAGACGAGTATCCACTAGAGGCCTGGCCAGAGCGGTCCAGGTCTCTAATCCCAGACGAGTATCCACTAAGGCCTGGACAGAGCAGTCAGGTCTCTAATCCCAGACGAGTATCCACTAGAGGCCTGGACAGAGCGGTCAGGTCTCTAATCCCAGACGAGTATCCACTAAGGCCTGGCCAGAGCGGTCAGGCCTCTAATCCCAGACCAGTATCCACTAAGGCCTGGACAGAGCGGTCAGGTCTCTAATCCCAGACGAGTATCCACTAGAGGCCTGGCCAGAGCGGTCCAGGTCTCTAATCCCAGACGAGTATCCACTAGAGGCCTGGACAGAGCGGTCAGGTCTCTAATCCCAGACGAGTATCCACTAAGGCCTGGGCAGAGCGGGCCAGGTCTCTAATCCCAGATGAGTATCCACTAGAGGCCTGGGCAGAGCGGTCAGGTCTCTAATCCCAGACGAGTATCCACTAGAGGCCTGGCCAGAGCGGTCCAGGTCTCTAATCCCAGACGAGTATCCACTAAGGCCTGGACAGAGCGGTCAGGTCTCTAATCCCAGACGAGTATCCACTAGAGGCCTGGCCAGAGCGGTCCAGGTCTCTAATCCCAGACGAGTATCCACTAAGGCCTGGACAGAGCAGTCAGGTCTCTAATCCCAGACGAGTATCCACTAGAGGCCTGGACAGAGCGGTCAGGTCTCTAATCCCAGACGAGTATCCACTAGAGGCCTGGCCAGAGCGGTCCAGGTCTCTAATCCCAGACGAGTATCCACTAGAGGCCTGGCCAGAGCGGTCCAGGTCTCTAATCCCAGACGAGTATCCACTAGAGGCCTGGACAGAGCGGTCAGGTCTCTAATCCCAGACGAGTATCCACTAGAGGCCTGGACAGAGCGGTCCAGGTCTCTAATCCCAGACGAGTATCCACTAGAGGCCTGGCCAGAGCGGTCCAGGTCTCTAATCCCAGACGAGTATCCACTAAGGCCTGGACAGAGCGGTCAGGTCTCTAATCCCAGACGAGTATCCACTAGAGGCCTGGGCAGAGCGGTCAGGTCTCTAATCCCAGACGAGTATCCACTAGAGGCCTGGCCAGAGCGGTCCAGGTCTCTAATCCCAGACGAGTATCCACTAGAGGCCTGGACAGAGCGGTCAACAGTAACATGGCAACACAACGGGCCAAAGCCGGTCTCCAGTTTATCAAATACATTTCGTTTGTATTTTAGGCTAAACAAATGTTTAATTAAAAAAAGAAAAGTTAATAAGCATTGATTGCGTGGTTTATACCTTTCCGTGGAATACATAGATAGAACACACTTGTATCTAGTTTAAGCCACGGTGGTATGCATACGAGGTGCTCTTAAAATGCATTCAGAGAAAGTGCATCAGCCTGCAAGTTGTCATCATCAACGTATGCCTAGCTCATATACCACGACAGATGGAAGAGATTCTATTCTCGCACCGCCTGCTTTGTTGTCCCGTGTGAGAAGTGATGTACACGTTTCATCTTTTCTTTTCTGTCAAGTTAGTTGTAAAACTATACAGCAAGCAGCTTGTGCAACGTGTAATCTCATCCCGACGATTGCCTTGTTCCAGACACGCCTCTTAAAGCGTAGCCCTGCACCAGAGTGGAGCGACGTGTGCAGCCGGTGTGTGTTTAACTAAATACTTTCGGCCCATTGGGGGGAAAAGCAGAAACGTTTTTTTAATTGAAGTCGGACAAAATTACCACCGATATTTTCCATCTGGAAAACGGCCTTGGAGACTGACTGCTTTGTAATTGCTTTGTGTTTGTGTGTTTCCAATGCACGCGTTCCTCAATGTACCGCTTCTCTGAGGACATATCCATCAGAGTGTGTGTGTGTGTGTGTGTCCGTGTGTGTGTGTGTGTGTCCATGTGTGTGTGTGTGTGAGAGGATATATCCATCAGTGTGTGTGTGTGTGTGTGTGTGCGTGTGTGTGTGTGTGGGTGTGTCCGTGTGTGTGTGTGTGCGTGTGGGTGTGTGTGTCCGTGTGTGTGTGTGTATGTGTGTGTGCGTGTGTGTGTGCGTGTGTGTGTGTGTGTGTGTATGTGTGTGTGCGTGTGTGTCCGTGCGTCCGTGTGTGTGTGTCTCTGTGTGTGTGTGTGTGTGTGTGTGACCATGTGTGTGTGTACATGTGTGTCCGTGTGTGTCCGTGTGTGTGTCCATGTGTGTGTGTGTGTGTGTCCATGTGTGTGTGTGTCCATATGTGTATGTGTGTGTATGTGTGTGTGTATATCCATGTATGTGTGTGTCTGTGTCCATGTGCGTGTGTGTGTCCATGTGTGTGTGTCCATGTGTGTGTGTGTGTGTCCATGTGTGTGTGTGTCCGTGTGTGTGTGTGTCCGTGTGTGTGTGTCCGTGTGTGTCCGTGTGTGTGTGTGTGTGTCCGTGTGTGTGTGTGTGTGTGTGCGTGTGTGTGTGTGTGTCAGCTTAATTGAATAGCAGGTACAGGCCATGGCGTCCCCCTGTAGTGCGGATTCTAAATGTGCTCTGGAACCGAGGGGAAAGCAGCTTGGAGACGCAGAGATGGAATGAGGGCGAGATGACGATAACGTTGACGTTCCTCTGAGACGTTCAATAGAGGGAGCGACAGAGACAGAGAGCTAAATGCGGGCTCCCCGGTGAGACGCAGAGAGGGAAGGAGAAATGGGAGCGAGGAAAAGGAGGGAGGGAGGGAGGGAGGGAGGGGACTTTATCTAAAAGAGTCCCTCCCCAGCGAGAGGGCTGGGAGACGGGGATCTGTCCTGGGTCCCGAATAAGCCTCTGGCGGGGAACCAAGGCAAGCAGTCAGCATTGACGGGCATGTCCAGTGGCGGTTCTACAGGGTGGCATGGGGTGGCAGCTGCCACTTCAGAAAAATGCCTTGCCACCCCAGTTGTGGCCACCTGTCTGGAAATACCGAAGACCAGAAACGGTTTTGAAAACGTTTGTCACATAGTGATCGTCTTCTCAATAGAACATCTTTGATAATGTCTTCTGGCCAATCAGAGTCAAGATAACGGCGTGGTGTTGTTGCAGGAAGTCCCGACGGAGAATACTTTTGCTGTAATTCATCTCTATATACATCGATACAACATTACGTGTTGATAGAAATCAACACGTAATGAAATAAGATGCACGGTTTGATGATTGATGTGTGGGCTGTCTTTCATGTTGACACACAGAACAATGGGGGCTATCCACCCGTATCCACCATGTAAAGTAATTCACATCCTCTTCTCTCTGTGAGGAGCAGCAGGTTCAGCTTCATTTAAATATGTGGTGTAGTCATAGATGTATTTATTTTTCTTCTCAAGAGAGTACCAGAATGTGTATTATTTAGTATTTCAAAAGATCTCCTGGGGGAGAATCCCCCCAGACCCCCTGCAGGGGTTGGGCCCTTCAGCATGTCTCCTCTTTCACCTGTGGGGAAGCTGCAGGATCGGCTCCAGGTCGCCCTTTTTATTTACTACAAGACAAATGTGCCTTTTTATTTCATCCAGTTCAATTTGGATTGAGACGGGAAATGTACTTTGTACTCAGCGTACTTTGTTCGGCATTTCTCTCTCAGATATCCTCGATCTTCATTGAATAGTTTTTCTTAAGAAAGCTCATGTGTTGTACTATATTACAATACTTGTGTATCGTTGAACATACAGTTGATGTTGCAAATACAGTTACAGATACTGTGAGCGGCAAGCAAGTGTTAGTTATGATGTGAAAAAGGGCTGTGCCAGGATACTCTTTGAAGTCCCTTCTCTGCCCGACTAACAGCGGTGGGCCGGTGGGTGTGGTGCCTCTCCAACTGTCCTGCATGCGTCTGTTCCTCTCAGCCCCAAGTAAATACGTAAAGATAAACAGCCCACAGATAGAGTAAGTAACTTCATTAAACATCTGGTCTGTCTCTCTAGCACGCTATTCGAAGAGAAGACACACACATGTTGTTCTGTTCATGAAAGATCCATGACGACACACGAGTCCAGCCGACTCAACACTCAACACTGACGGTTTATTCGGAGCTTCGGCCGGAGAACTCACAAGACAAGTCACGGGCCACGATGAGACTGAACAGCTGAGGACGCTGACTCACAGCTGGTGTCTCTTACGGCTCGGGGTCCTCTACGCCCCGAGAAGGATGTGTCCCAGGTGTCCCGCAACAATAACTATCTCTGACGAGAGCCGCCCGGTCACAAACTGACAACAACAACAACAACAACGTGCACAATGCCTTCAGGGAGATAGCGGCTGCCCACGGCGGGACTGCGTCAGAGGGCGAGGACGAGGACATGCAGGGCGAGGAGGACATGCGGGGCGAGGATGCATGATGAGGTCAAACAGAAGACTCTCCTGCTAAGCTGTTAAAGATATTGAACTCTGTCTTAAGCAGTATGTTGTTGATCCATTTATTATTCGACGCCATTCAAACTGTCATACAAAATAAATATCATATAACAATACAGTCCGTTATGCATCGTGGGGAGGCTGGTCCTGAAGCGGGACATGACATTATAGTATCCCGAAATAAGGAATGACCATCCAAGCTTATGACATGTTCTCGTTCTGTTCTTGTTATTAGACATTAAAATAATACTGCATTGTAAATGTCTGTGTTCAATGTTTCATAAAAACCGTGGCGACGTAAAGCTGTTCCCCAATGACTTAAATGAACTGAAACACACAGCGAGGCAAACCGTTTCAGCCTGGCTCCCAGCCGTGTGCTTCAGAGCCATGTGGCGCGGTCACCTTTCTGACGAGGCCATTGAGTGCATGGAATAATTGTACTTTAACGGTTAAGGATGATTTTTCTCAAGTAAGTAAATAATTATTACTGTCAGTGAAATACATACATTAAAAAGAAGCATCAGGGTATTCTGATAGGGCGCTCCATTGTGAAGCAGTGCTGTCTGAATGTGTTCAACATCCTTGGTGCAACAGTTCAGTTTAAACGCGTCACGAATCAAGTGTGAACAATGGAAGGCTGTAGTGTCCCGTCAATTATGTTAAGTTGTGTCATGTTAGTTTATGTTCCACTTCCTGTTTTCTTTTGTCTTCACCTTAGAGGCTTCTCAATTCTTAAATGCCCCCTCCTCGACTCCCCTCCTCGAGACTTAGTCCCGCCCACAGGAGAGCGGAGGACCGAGGAGGGGAACCGAGAAAAGAGGAGGGGAAGCAGCAGACGTTTAAAGAAATGAGAACTCCTCTCCTCTGAGCGGTCATATTAAAGCGACGTCCGTTCATTATTACGTGGCAACAGCTGCATCAGCTGTCGAGTGTTTTGTCATATTTTATCATCTCTGTTCGATCAGCTGAACATCGTTCCCCCACATATTTACTTTGAATTCATTGAGAGTGCGGTATAATGAGACAATAACAGGCTACAGATGCGGGGACACACACACACAAATATATTTATATAAATATATACAATTTAAAGTATGAGAGGACTCTCATAATAACGTAACACAATCGTTGAAGACGAGAAGACACACCGAACAAGCCGAGCAAAGAGACGGGGAATAGTTCTGTCACGGTTTCATCGGTACCTCTGTGGCGCTGGTTTGCTTCGGCTCGGTGTGTGGGGCAGAGGCCGTATTCAAAATCTTAACAACGTGAAAGTACAAAAGTATTGAAAGTGTATCAAAAGTAGAAGTACTTGTTAATACGTTATATTAAATGATGGATTATGATTATTCAGTCGGTCGCCTGTTTATCAGAGCTGTTACATGTGGAGCTAATTGTAAGTACTGAATACATGCTGCTGCTGGGTATCTGAACATATATTTATATGTCAATGTACATTTTTTGTATGACCTAATCATCTGTAAAGACGCTGTCAAATGTCGTGGATTGAAATGTACCACATCGAATCAGTCAGAGAGCTGATTCCAAGTATTCGAAGGCCCTTCTCGTAGAGACCTTTCTTACTCGTAGTTAAGATGTCTCCGCTCTAATTGAAGAGGCAGACTCAGACGGGGCTGCTGGTGGTTAAATGCACCGAGGAGGCGATGGGGCTGGATGTGAAAGCCAGACGGAGGGAGGAACGACAATCAGAGCGACTTTGTTGATCTAACCGCACGACATCTTATGCATGCATGGGTTCACACGTTGCCTCTGCTTCCGTCGCGTTACTCGTGCTGAAAAGCTTGAACAGGATTTACTATTAAAGATTTAAACTGTGCAAAAAATAAAAACTGTCAAAGCTTTGACTTTGTCGCGGCATGTCTGCCGCCCGTCCAGCTGTCTCCTCAACTGCCCATCCATCCATCATGGCATGACTTAAGGAAGATTCGATGCCTACACCTGCTCTCAGAGAAGAATAAGGGATACATTGTCTTAGTCTTTCCACTTGCAGCCAAAGCTTAGCCGTATGTCAGTGCTAATCTTTTAGAACCGTTCCTTCAAGCCAACCTCGGCAATATTTTAGCAATCATATTAACCTTGTTATTATATTATTGGCACTCCCGGCCAACATTATATCCGCCATGTTGCATCTGTTCATCGTCCCAACATTTGAGTTCCTGTCTGCCCTTCCCCCCCAAACTCCACTCCTGTCCCGACGCCGGCCAACGAAGGACTGTTTTATGGCCGGCAGCAGTAAATTACCAGCTTCTCGCTTCATTTGAGTCAGGCTCCTTTAAACAAGTGAGACGAGGAGGAAGGGAGGGCCTGTCCCGGGAGGTTCTGCCCAAAAACCAAGACATTCAGGTGGATTCATTAACCATAGTGGATTGCAAACCCTCTCTGTCAGGATGATGCATCCGCTTCATGACTCCTGTCTGACACAGGAACGAAAAGGCAGGTTCTTTCTCCTCCAGTAACAAAGCCTTCTCTTTCAGGCTCAAGGAGGTATTGAGTGATGTGAATGGGGCTGCGGTGAGCTCAAAGCATTTATTGTTATCGCCGCACAGCCACCGGGGAGCTCAGCGTACATCCATCGACTTTGATCATTGTTGGTTTCTCATTTTCACAGAAAATATCACGGCAGAAATCGACTTCATTCTCCCTTTCGTTTGTTATTAAGCAACAGTCATCCCAATCGATGGGCTAAGGACATTCTTAGTGGTTGACCAATCACAACAGGCCAGCTAACCAATCAGAGCAGACTGGGCTCTGGTTTCAGACAGAGGGTGAAAAGAGCTGATTGAGCATTAACGCACGGAGACATGTCCCAGGAGAGACAGAACACAAACATGTGAAACCTGAAGACTAGCACAATAGGGCCCCTTTAATACGCTCACCAGACGCTACATTTGTAAATAAAAAATGTAAAAGACAGATGTTACATGACCTGACATTCAATTTAGCTGACGCATGCCTTCAAGACCGTGGGCTGGGATGGAACTGCCGACCCCCTTAAGTACAGATCAGTCCATGTATCCCCTGAGCTACAGCCACGCGGAGCCCCTAGCCTCCGGCCTTTTGAGAAAGAGGCCCCAGGGAAAAGCAGTCTGAGGATACCTGCCATCGAGAGAAGGGAACGGGCAACACGGAGCTATGCTGTGTACGGCAACACGACCGAACGTTATGTTTCCCTGTCCATGTATCATTTCTCTGAGGCACCCGTTCAAATTAATCAAACCCACTTTATTTATAGCACAGTTTAAAAACAGAGGGTTGGCCAAAGTGCTTCACAATGAACATAACATTATAATAAAATATAATATTACACGAATAGATAAAAAGCACACATAAGAATAAATACAAGGCCCATAAAGGCTGTGGACAGACAGTGAAAGCATCCAGATAGGTAAGACACAGCTCAGACTGGCTGGTAAGCGAGGAGGCGGGACTTAAACGGCAAGGGCGACTGAAACACGGCAAGGGCTTCAAGTCTAACCCAGGGCCCAGCTACCTCTGTGCAGGTTTTTACCGGTGAGCCTTTTAGTTACAGTTTCCCGACCTCACTGTCGAATACATCCAATGATCTGAGTGGTTATAGCGGTGGTGAAGCTGAAGGGCGTCACGCGCTCAGCAACTAAATAAAAGCTTTAATTAGAAAAGAACAGTCTGTCTTAAGAGCGGGATATCAGGCGAGAAGCCATTTCCTCAGCGTTGGCCTTTGTGTTTCAGTTTGGCGCTCGGCCAAGACGTCCACGGGGACGCCGAGGTGGACGGCCTGCTGATGCCTTTCCTTGCTTTTTCTTTATTCCAAGATTGTTTCTCTCCTCTCCGCGGGGGATCCAGGTCAGGGGCTGTTTCAGTGGCCGCCTCTCTTCAGAGCAGCAGCTCACTCACAAAAGGTCTGCAGGCATTGATCCGACCTGTCACAAAGCCTTCAGGGTAAAAAAGGTTTCAATAAAAACGCAAGTCTTCATGTACGGAGGGAATGGTTCTGTATGTTGCGTATGCTCACACGGGAAACAGGAAGCAGTAGCAAAACGTATCTTATTCCTGCAAATAAAGCACAAGCTACCGTCCAATCAGAACAGCAGAATCCAGCAGTCTTTTTAAGAGACACAGTATGGCCCTCGGTTCATGTATCCACACCGGTGGTGGCGTTAGACCAGGGGTGTCAAACTCAAGGCCCGGGGGCCAAATCCGGCCCGCGACTTCATTTAATGTGGCCCGCATGCAAAGAATATAATACGTTTATTATTATGCCACGGTTACATGCCGCTTTACGTGTCCATAAAGTAGCCTACATGTCCCACAATGCATCTTGTTTTGTGACTGCAATTGTTTGCCCTAGACTTCTGCTTTCAGACGTAGTTAATTACGAAGTTATTACCCTATCCGATTATAATTCAATGCAGAGGCAATAATGTATTATAATACATTATTTTATATATATTATATATTTATATAGTCCTAAAGCCACAACCGGCCCTTTCAGTGCAACCATAATTGTGATGTAGCCCGCGAATACATTTAGTTTGACACCCCTGCGTTAGACTTTTTCGTTGACCGACATGTTGACGCACAGGATCGTAACATTTCCGTCATAATCCATTATTACCCGTCATTTTATTTTCATGTTTTAATGATGAGACGTATTTAATATGTATGTTTGGGTACTGAGCAGCAAATATTCATTCATTCCCACGGATTCCTACAGAACCTTTAAGGGCATGGAGAAGCAAAAGATGAGCAGAGTGTGGTCAGTTTTCATGTCAGCACGAACATGAATGATTTCTTGGTTCCTGACTGACAGCCAGCAGAGGGCGCTAACAACACCACGACCACTGAGCCTCAACAGGCTAGTATGATGCCATCGTTTTAAATGAGACGATTACAATCAGAATATGAACAGAACATTTACAAGAACAACTCAATCGACCTGCTGTAGCCTGAACGCTGATCTCTGCATCGCCGTGGACCCTCGGCGATGCCCGTTACTCACCTTCTCTACAGGTGTCGCAGAACATTCTGCCGTCTTCCCTCCTCAGCCACTCAAACCCTTGCTCCCACTGAACCGTACTCCCGCTTCAACTCCTTGCCACTTGCTTGCCCCTCTGCCGCCGGCTGAACACTGTCAGTTTGAGTCTTACTGGCATACCTTCATCCTCCACCGCATCAATCCCTCTTTTCACCTCGTTTATCCACACCATCACGATCACTGGGCTCATTAGAGAAGCTTCGGACTGCCGTGACATTTTGCTATTGCTAAAGCCGGTTCAACAACGAGGTCAAAAACTAGATAATAGCTACTTAATATGCACACACTCGCCACCAACTGGACAGGGGTGAGAATGACTACATAATAGTTACAGACTAGGGCTGAACGATTAATCGATTTTAAATCGAAATCGCGATTCGAGATGATGCGATTATCAAATCTCAAAGCCTGCGATTTTTTTTTACATTTTTTTTTATATATATATATTTTTTTCTTCTTGTGTGTCAGTCATCCACACCAATCAGAGCGCTGTGCTCCACGTGTACCAGCCATTGTTAACCAATCAGAGCGCTGTGCTCCACATGTACCAGCCATTGCTAACCAATCAGAAGTGCTGTGCTCCACATGTACCAGCCATTGTTAACCAATCAGAAGTGCTATGCTCCACATGTACCAGCCATTGTTAACCAATCAGAAGTGCTGTGCTCCACATGTACCAGCCATTGCTAACCAATCAGAAGTGCTATGCTCCACATGTACCAGCCATTGTTAACCAATCAGAAGTGCTGTGCTCCACATGTACCAGCCATTGTTAACCAATCAGAAGTGCTGTGCTCCACATGTACCAGCCATTGTTAACCAATCAGAGTGCTGTGCTCCACATGTACCAGCCATTGTTAACCAATCAGAAGCGCTGTGCTCCACATGTACCAGCCATTGTTAACCAATCAGAGCGCTGTGCTCCACATGTACCAGCCATTGTTAACCAATCAGACGACGTGCTGTGCTCCACATGTACCAGCCATTGTTAACCAATCAGAAGTGCTGGTCCACGTACCACATTGTTACCATCAAAGGGCCCAGTAGCAGGTGATAGACAGATTGATCCAATCACCTGCCCTTTCCAGATGGCTTCCAGTGGAGCTTCAGATGCTTTCTGAGTCAAGTTAGTGACGCTCCATCACGTGTTCTACATCATCAGGGTGAATCTTTAACTGAAGCTCGACTTTAAAGCAACCCAACGGAAGTGTCATGTAAGTCTTTCACTCGTAGCTCGGGCTGCGGGGCGCTAGAGACGGGAGCACGTTGATACGACCTTCCTAGCCGGAGATATGGCCGCATTTTACAATAAACTTCCATTGGGTCGCTTAAAAACAAATATCGCAAATCGAATCGCAATATTTGTCAGAAAAATCGCAATTACATTTTTTCCCAAAATCATGCAGCCCTATTACAGATCACAGTAGATCGCCCTCAGTCGACCACTAAGGATGTCATATAATGTGGGCCGCTGGTGGACATGTTGGCGCTGTTCCGAGTTGTGAAAAATAACGGTTAACGCGACCTCTGGTCCACGCTGACTTTGGTTTCACTCTGCTCTGTCAGTGCTCGGTCGAGCCCAGCCTGGCTTCCAGGCCTCCGAACGATGGACTCCATCTTCACTTCTCAAAGGGGTCGATTCATCATCTTTCTCTCAAAGCGATGATAAACCTGTGAGTTCCATGTCTTACTTAATGTCGCCAACATTACAGTTCCAGAAGTACATGTGTTGTCGTATGGCTTACATTGGAACAGCTCACCCACAGGTAATACAACGGGGGATTTGTATCGATGTTTTTCTCATTTGATTTACACCCACAAGCTGTCGCCGTAGCAACCTGCTCGACCGGACAGGGGTCCAGCACCTCTCCACCAAAGTGTGTACTATCAGTTGTGGTTTCTCATGTTACGGTAGACGGGAGAATGAGCGATGGAGGATATGTGGAGTGCCTCCTCGCCTGCTGTGTACAGAGTGCGGTGTTCTTTAATATGGTGACATATGTTAATCTGAAGAGAGGAACGTGAGCACAGCGTGAGGCTGACGGAAACACAGGTGGGCGTTCCCGCTCTGTGTAAAGTCGTTTTGCAAACACGCTGAGCTTCCATCGACACATGATGGTTGGTGCTGTGTCTGCATCCTTTGGGATGGAAAGGAGCAATGGGTTTCCGTTGCTATGACTTAAGTCATCTAGCATCTCAAGATGGCCGCCCTGCTTCTGGTTTCACTCATCAATGAAGATGTGACAGTCCTTAAAGAGCCTGTGACACGGTTTTCCCCCATCATCCAAACCCCATACATTTGAGTACATATTGTCCCCTTGAAAACCGTTACTGAACTGATTTTGGATATTTGTACTTTGATAACCATTAATCTGCCTTCAATGTTGACAATTTTCTGGATCTTCTCGCGGATTCTTCAAGTCCCGCCAAATGATGGGTGACGTCATTGCGGGCACAGCGCTCCAGCTGCACCGTCCAGGATCCCAGCATCTGCATGTGAACCTTTATATATATACAGTCAGATGTAAACGCACGACGGCGCACACAGCAGCAAGCTCAGACAGCGATGACAGGTTAATGTTGAACGTGTCTGAGAGCTCATATGAGGCTGAAGGATCGGTTTATGTTGTATCTGTTAGAAGTTTAGGAATGAGGTGCGTCAATATGGGCGATCATATGGTCATGTAGCCAGTGGTGGAATGGGACTACAAATCATCCCGGGACTCTCGACCGGCCCACTTCGGTACCGCTAGTAAGCTGGCAACGGGGGAGTGGGGGATGTCAGGGGCGGCGGGTGCTGTATATAGTAAATGTAAATATGTAAATATTTGTGACACTGCATCCTGGTAAAATACAAATATAATGTATAATGTCTGTGTCTTTGACATTAGCGCTGCTAGCCACCTGTGCCCTGCACTACGAAGCCAGTTCAGCAGACCCTGGATATGTTTGAGTAACAAACAAACTAACAACAACAAACTAACAAACGAGATCTCGCTGAGCGGTCCGACGACGCTGGTTATCAACTCGGTAAATCAAGCCAGGGTTTCTCTCTCCAGCTGAGAGCGCGTTCACGTCTAAGACACACGTGGATCTGACTTTAATTACATTTGTCTCGAGTGTTTCGTCAACATAATGTGTTAAATAATACTTCTGCATCCAGTCTGTGACACTGAGTGTTGCACGGCCAGATGAGGCTGGAGAAGCTGACTCAGATCAGGAAATATATGATACATTATGATATTATATGATCGATGATCTGATTGATGATGTAATATGAATGATAAGTGCAACACGTCGGCGTCTTCTCTGCATACGGCAGTTTAAACTGTATTTCCTTTATCCTGTAATATGACTCGAGAGATTTAAACTCCGCACACTGAGTTCATCTCTTTTCTATAGACGCCGGAGCGGTCAGGTCAAAGAAGTGATTTAGCCTTCTCAAACCTGAGCCTCACGCGCCGCCTATGGGGGATGTGCTGTGACTTATCCGACCGGCCCATTTCGGTACCGGCCCATCGGGATTCGTCCCGATGTTGGTTTATCTGGTTTAAAACCAGAGGCTAATATGTAACATCTGTAAAGTCTGTGTAAAGCTACAGAAACAAACTCTCAATGGCCGCCAGTCTGCAGATCTCACATCCCTTTGAGAAGAGATGTAACAAAGATGTTCACACTGCCGACAGTCGTTGTTTCAAACAGTACGAACACATGTAACGCAGAATGCTTGCTCATTGGTTTCCCTCCACCACGATGGCTGCATCGTGCGGTCAGATCCCGGGCGGACCGGTCACTGAGGAAGGCCATATTCATGTCCAGTTAAATCACAGGCATCAGAGATAATGAATTAGGTGCATACTTTTTAAACTGTCACTCTTAGCGAATTCAGAGCCATTGTTACCAGCTGCTAAAGCAACGCTGCTATTGTGTTCACCTATTGTGTCTGCATGTGTGTGTCGTCATGGCAACGTGGTCCTGAAGACACACATAAGTGCTTTTGAGTACTTTGCCTAGTGTTTAGCATTTAAACAAAATCTGTCCACATGCATTATGTGGACAGATGTTAGTGTATCTTCTGCTGTGCAGGTTCCATACAATAAGTGAACTGGTTGAGTGAAGAGCTGAAGCCACTTTTCAAATTGTACACAATCCTTTTCCCATGCCCTTGCTGTCAACACCTATCCATGCTGAACGTTGATAAGATATTATTGATTGGGGTGTGGCCGAGAGTGCAATATGCTTCAGAATGTAGCTGACGGAGAGCAGTGCTTTTGTCTTGTGTTTTTACACTGTGCCATGATTTTATTTTATTTCAAGATTTTTAATTACGTCGATAAACTCCTTGAAAAGGTCCTCTTCCTTTTCTCCAAGGTACACGACAAGGCAGCGGATGCTATAGTTCAAACCGGAGAGACGTGATGTAAGGAATACATATTTATTGTTACACATCGTATGGAATGATTGCCATGATAATACGACAGGAGAATGGAATGATTGCCATGATAATACGACAGGAGAATGAAATGATTGCCATGATAATACGACAGGAGAATGGAATGATTGCCATGATAATACGACAGGAGAATGGAATGATTGCCATGATAATACGACAGGAGAATGGAATGATTGCCATGATAATACAACAGGAGAATGGAATGATTGCCATGATAATACAACAGGAGAATGGAATGATTGCCATGATAATACGACAGGAGAATGGAATGATTGCCATGATAATACGACAGGAGAATGGAATGATTGCCATGATACACGACAGGAAATGGAATGATGCCATGATAATACGACAGGAAATGAATGATTGTCATGATAATACAACAGGAGAATGGAATGGTGTTTGGCGATTAGGCCCCGGTTTGCAGGATAATCATTCCGGAGGGAAAGAACCGCTCCGATGAAATCCCCAAAACCAGTGAAGTATGAAATACTGAGATGAACTGAGTTTCTTACCTTGTGGGGTGACCGTGGTGATCTGGGGATGAAATAATAGATTAACATATGTATACGGCAGGAGGCCGGAATCACTGCCGGAGCTAACGGGTCATGCTGAGACTCTGACGGCCGAAATCAGTGCCGGTCTTATCTGAAAAACGACCTGAGGGTCGCCTGCCTGGCTAGCAGGGCTTGACTACGCCGCCCGTAGGTCGAACGTCCTGCCGAAGCAGGGATCTTGTTTTGAAATAGAGACCGAAGTTTACGGTGGCCCAACGTCCACGAGACAGAAGTCTACGGGGACCCACAGTCCACAACCTGGCGTCACAGGGTATACATTTTATGTCTTTTTTTGGTCCTGCGTAAAGTATAAAGAATGCCAGCCAGCTTAAGTACATTACGCAGGAGACTTTACTTATTGTTTACTACGGAAGGAAGCAGGAATTGCAGGACCCAGAGCGCACGGAGCACAGAGCGGACAGCAGATAACGGAATTGCAGTTGTATTGTTTATAGATTAACATTTCAAAGGGGACACAGCCCCATTGGATATTAACCTATGGATTAACTACATCATCGTTTTTATCATTTTAATGCCATTGGAGACCAGTTTAGACCAGACAAAGAGGAAGGTGAGCCATGTTAGCCTAGCGCATTAGCGCTAGCGCCACTTGTTTTGAGGTACGTTTTTGTTGATAACGTCGCGAGTTTGTATCTTTCAGTGTTGAGGTGGGCACCGTTAGATTCTGTGTCTTTACGATCATAAACGATGTGTTGGAAGTGCAGCTAGGATAAGTATTCAGGGAGCTAGGAGTGATTTTCGGTGCAGAGGTTAGCATTTTTCGCTCGGGGCTAATTCAGAGGCTCAGAGGGTAACAGAGTTTTTTTTTATTTTTCACAACAGTTGTCTTTGGATGGAATGAATACCTATAGTGATCATTCAAAGTAAAAAAATGATTTTTACAGTGAAAAAGTTCAAATGGAACTGATGGTTCCCAAATTACCCAGAGGTGAGTCCGCTTGGACTTTATTTTTCTAAACCTCTCTAAAAAGGTCAAAGGTCACTTGTTGATACAGGGTACTTATTATATGTTATAGTTTGGATTCCTAAAGCTTTTAGTCTACCTTACCATCATCCAAGGGTAGTTTTCACTGTAAGTCATGGGTTTTTTAGGCTGACATTATAATTTACATGTTTTTACTGTGTTCCATCTGAATTCACTTTAAAATAAAAACATCTATATTGATTCTGACACTTCTACATCCAACTCACAGATGTAACCTTGCTTTGAGATAAAGGATTATAAATGTACCCCTTTTAGAAGTGAAGATATAGTCTTTGTTGTGTTCGTGGCATTTCCGAGCCGGAAACCTGAAAAACAGGCTCAGGGCTTAAGAGGTTAACAAATGAAATCATAACACAAATTAATCTTATCAGACAAAATAATTATGAATTTGGCGATAAACCAAGAAGCAGCAAGCAGAAAGGGCTATGAGGCAATTCCTCTGAAAGACAACACGATAACCTCCCACCCAAAACAGATTAACCAGACTTTTTATTCATTCTATAACAAATTATACAAATCTCAAAGTGATTTCTCACAAGATGAACTGGACAAGTATCTCCATAACATTAATTTACCTACATTATCTGACTTAGATCAAGAGTATCTAAACTCATCAATTACAGAAGTAGAAGTTTTGGCTGCAATTAAATCTATGCCTATACATAAAAGCCCAGGGCCAGGTGGCTTCTCGGCCGAACTTTATAAAGAGTTTTGGACTGAACTTCAACCTCTATGTATGTCAAAGGTTAACAACTTCTCTCACGACAGAACACTTCCTCAATCAATGAATGTTGCCTTTATTACTGTACTACATAAAGATGGGAACCCCATGAATTGTTCTTCATGTAGGCCTATAAGCCTCTTGGATCATGATTATAAGATTATCACCAAATTATTAGCAAAACAACTGGAAATGCTTTTACCTAAACTAAGTAGTGCTGATCAAACAGGTTTTGTGAAGAGCAGATATTCTTCTGACACTTTTGAATATTATAAACCATTTGGACACCGGTCAGAAGCCATCACTGCTTCGTTCTTCAGATGCAGAGAAGGCTTCTGACCGGGTTGAGTGGAACTTTCTTTTTGCTATCTTGAACAGGTTAAATATATTTAGTATTCTAAAAATCCTAAAGCAGCGGTTATCACTAACTGCAGTTCCTCAGATTTGTTTCGACTAACAAGACAGCGATGTCCTCTGTCACCTTTGCTTTTGCTATTGGACCACTGGCGTCATGTGTGTGAGACGACATAAGTATTACAGGAGTGAAGATTAACGGTGAACACAACATGTCTCTGTATGCTGACGATGTCATTCTTTACTTAACAGACCCAGAACGTTCAGCACCACATCTGCACGACACGATGGAGCAATTTGGAAGGTACTCAGGATGTAAAATTAATGTTAAGAAATGGAATGCTTGTTTCTTCAATATGACGCCAACAGCAAATATGGAAAAGTATTGTTCTTTTAATTTGTCACCAGGTGGCTTTAAATACTTTGGAATACGTATATCACCACACCTGGATAATCTGTTAAAGAGAATTACAATCCGCTCTTTGACTAAATCAATCAGGATTTATCTAAATGGTCCACATTACCGATAGGAAGAATCAATGTCATAAGAATGAATATTCTACCGACATGTGTTTTTCTTTTTCAAATGTTACCACGCTATTTATCCGCTGACTATTTTAAATCTCTCAATACACACATCTCAAAATGAATCTGGTGTAATACAAAATCAAGAATCAAGTTCCTTACCCTTATGAAACTATGGGTGGCCTTGGTCCTCCCAACTTTCACCACTACTTCTGGTCGGCTCAATTAAGAAATGTTCTATCTTGGTCTCTGGGAAGAAAGGATTCACTCTGGGTTCAGATAGAAGCCAATGTCTTTGACCCGTTGCCATGGAAACTCTTAAATTTGTTAAAGACTTCAATAAGGTGAAAAATATGGCCAAATGTTTTACAGTGGTCGATACACTTTTAGACGGGAGGGACTGTACAAAAAAAAGCTCATGTTAACTCAGGTATTTCGATCTTTTCTCCTATTTTGAACAATCCTGATCAATTAATAGAAACAAATGGACGAAAGCAGGTATAAAGCAATTGAAACATTTGTTCCACAAAGATATAACATTGAAATAATTTAAAGATTTAAGAGCAGAATATGACATTTCAAATAAGGATTTATTCAGATACCTGCAAGTTAGGAACGTGATCCACTCTATTATTAAAAGCAATACATTGAGATCGGGATTGTTGGAAGAGAGGAGACGTTGATGTCATCGAGCACGATCAAAGGTAAAATTAGAGAATGTAATGCAGTTACAAAGAGCTCGTCCTTTCCAACTTTAAAACAGATCTGGGGAAAGGACGTAGGGATACAGAGAGATGAAACTACTGCTGAATATCTGTGAAAGAACACATCTTCCATTCACAAGCAATACAATCAAAGAAGAAAACTTTAAATGTCTCAACGCATTTGACCTCAGACCCATAACGATGCATAACAGTTCCAAGGAAAACTCTTCAAGATGTCCGAGATGTAAAGTAAAAGAAGGAACATGTATGCATCTGTTTTGAAACATTTCTGGGATTCGATTCATGCGCTCACAAAAGCCGTGTTAGGCATCGAGATGAGCCAACATCCATGTTTCTTCCTGTGAAATGACACCAAACTGTAAACTGCACCCCAAACATTACAGAATACTAATCACAATAACATATTTTGCCAAGAAATGTTGAAAAATTACTGTCCACATACTGGGTTTGAACAATGGTAATTATTACTTAATTATGTAACTTCATATTAGAGAACATAATGTACAAGATGCAACCAATATCAGCCTGTCAGTATTAGCCTGTCAGTATTAGCCTGTCAATATTAGCCTGTCAATATTAGCATGTCAGTATTAGCCTGTCAGTATTAGCCTGTCAGTATTAGCCTGTCAATATTAGCATGTCAGTATTAGCCTGTCAGTATTAGCCTGTCAGTATTAGCTTGTCAATATTAGCTTGTCAGTATTAGCCTGTCAGTATTAGCCTGTCAGTATTAGCCTGTCAGTATTAGCTTGTCAGTATTAGCCTGTCAGTATTAGCTTGTCAGTATTAGCTTGTCAGTATTAGCCTGTCAGTATTAGCCTGTCAGTATTAGCTTGTCAGTATTAGCCTGTCAGTATTAGCCTGTCAGTATTAGCCTGTCAGTATTAGCCTGTCAGTATTAGCTTGTCAGTATTAGCCTGTCAGTATTAGCTTGTCAGTATTAGCTTGTCAGTATTAGCCTGTCAGTATTAGCCTGTCAGTATTAGCTTGTCAGTATTAGCCTGTCAATATTAGCCTGTCAGTATTAGCCTGTCAGTATTAGCCTGTCAGTATTAGCATGTCAGTATTAGCTTGTCAGTATTAGCCTGTCAGTATTAGCCTGTCAGTATTAGCCTGTCAGTATTAGCTTGTCAGTATTAGCTTGTCAGTATTAGCCTGTCAGTATTAGCCTGTCAGTATTAGCCTGTCAGTATTAGCCTGTCAGTATTAGCTTGTCAGTATTAGCATGTCAGTATTAGCCTGTCAATATTAGCCTGTCAGTATTAGCCTGTCAATATTAGCTTGTCAGTATTAGCTTGTCAGTATTAGCCTGTCAGTATTAGCATGTCAGTATTAGCCTGTCAGTATTAGCTTGTCAGTATTAGCTTGTCAGTATTAGCTTGTCAGTATTAGCCTGTCAGTATTAGCCTGTCAGTATTAGCTTGTCAGTATTAGCCTGTCAGTATTAGCCTGTCAGTATTAGCTTGTCAGTATTAGCCTGTCAGTATTAGCTTGTCAGTATTAGCCTGTCAGTATTAGCCTGTCAGTATTAGCCTGTCAGTATTAGCTTGTCAATATTAGCTTGTCAGTATTGTCAACTGTTCCAGTCAGGAAACACTGAGGCCTCAATATGCATTACGTCCACTCCATCAGATTGCTTTGTGTTGTGTTCACCACCCTAATGTGATGAAGCCATTATGAGGGGACTCTCTGTCGGGCTGCGTGGTCCATCAAGAAGTGAAAGCCCATCATATCATTATAGTGGTTTTAAGATTAACCCTTCCTGTTACTGCAGGATCCAAAGGAGACAAATACAGGGAAAAACTCGTGTAGGTGTGTGAGAACCCCAAGTCAGGCTTTTCTCATTACTACCAAGACATGCCTGAATGGAGTATTTAATCCCGCTCGATGTCAGGTTTCATATGTGTATGTCGTGCCTCAACGTGACGCGTCGAGGGAACTTGGGATGTTAGCCTTTGTGGAGCTAGAGAATACGGGAAAGGGAATGTTTTACTATCCTCACTAATTCTGATTTACCATTCATTTAAATATCATGTATCCACTCTGGGTAAATTGCAGAGTTTCCAGGGGGTAGGTGAAGTTTGATTCATATCATGGCATTCTGTACATTTTTGACAACCCAATAAAAACATTGCAATATACAAAGTGCACTAGGTACTGTGAGTGATTAGACACACGGAAAAGAGAAGCAGAATAGTTGTAGTTGGTCCAGCATTTCCTGCACATGAAACGGGTAGCTCTGCATCCTCAAGCCAACTGCACATGTTACAACACTGCAGGCTTGATTCCTCGAAGGTGCGCACGGGTTAGATTCGGTGGCAGGGTTCATCTCCACTCACCACCCCAACTCCCACACGCGTTCATCTCAGAGAGAACAGAAACTTTAACTCATCCATGTGTGCAACGCTTGACGACAGGTGTGCATGTATCTTGTGAGATATTGAAATGCCTCGCATCAAAAGGAGTACTGTGTATTTATATATATAACACCTGTCAGTCAGTCATTCCCTCAGTCCCCAAACCTTCATAAATACTGCATACCAATCCTCTGTATGAACCTCAACACTTTAATGTATAAACATAATCATTTTGCGTCTATTTTACTCTAAAGTGATCATAATTGACTATTATAATATTATGCTTTTTTGATCAAGGCTTGAAACTAGAGATTAAACATATTGGGTAATTCATCTCGTGAGAAGTAAGGTCATTTTCTCATAGACCTCTATACAATCCTTCTGACCTTGTTTTCCCCTTAGTAACCCTAACCCAGGGGTGTCAAACTCAAGGCCCGGGGGCCAAATCCGGCCCGCGACTTCATTTTATGTGGCCCGCAAGAGCTTGAAAATAATATAATACGTTTATAATATGCCCATAAACTACATGTCCCACAATGCATCTCGTTTTGTGACATGCGCACTGAAGAGACTTGCAATTATTTGCCCTGGACTTCTGCTTTCAGACGTAGTTAATTACTAAGTTATTATCCTATCTGATAATAATCCAATTCAGAGGCAATAATGTAATATAATACATTACTTTATATATATATATATTTATATTGTTACAACCGGCCCTTTGAGTGCAACCTTTATGCGAATGTGGCCCGCGATGAAATTGAGTTTGACACCCCTGCCCTAACCCGTCTGGACTATTGCAACGGAGTCCTGTCGGGGTTCCCAGCCAAACCCTGGACAGGCTCCAACACGTCCAGAACTCTGCCGCCAGGCTTCTCACCCGCACCAAGCCGTGGCACCCATATCACCCCCACCTCATCCACCTCCACTGGCTGCCGGTCAAGTCCCGGATTCAATCCAAAACACTCATCCTCACGTACAGCCCCTCCATTCCCTCGCCCAGTACTTATCGGACCTCCTCCATCCCTACACCCCTTCTCGGAGTTTGCGGTCCTCAGACACGGGCCTGCTCTCCATCCCCCGCTCTCGCCTCTGACCGGTTGGCGACAGGGCGTTCAGTGCTGCGGCCCCCACCCTCTGGAATGCACTTCCTGCCGAGGTCCGTAATGCTGCCTCCCTGGACGTCTTCAAAGCATCACTAAAACTCACCTGTTCACCCCGGCCTTCGGGCCCGAGCAGTTTTCTGGTCCCCCGGCTTCCCTTATTTATTTCTTTGGTTTTCCCGTTGATTGTCTGTTTGATTTGTTTGTCCACCATGGACAGCGACATTGGGTCCCTGGAAAGGCACTATATAAATATCATTTATTATTATTATTATTCTATAATAACCAGAAGTCATATGAGCCATACTGTAAATGTATTCCATATGTTTGTATTGATGTACCATAGTAATGTAATCTTGTATTTGGGTCAGGACCATATTCACAATAGGTACGACTCAACATTATTTAGAATGTTAAGGCACAATAGGATGATATTGAAAAAAACGAAAGACATTGAAATTAGAAACAAAGACAGGCTTCCTTATTCAGAAATTGTATCTAAAATCAATCGGAAAAAAAGCATTTCTAAGACTACAAATATGACTTTTGAATATCTTGCTAATGTGTAACATGTAGATCTCCACAGTCCATATCGGCACACGGGATGTAGAGATGGCCATGAGCAAAGTAGGCAGTAAAGCCGTGAACTCTTGAACCCTTATTCATTGATTCGTCGACTCGTAGAGGCAGCTATAAACACACCGTTGACTGTATCCCCGTATGGAGTTGTCATGGTGATCAGGTTCGCAGGCCATCGCCCGTTTACAGAAGCAGCGTTCAACATGTGGTTCGCCCCACCTGTTGGATTGGAATCAAACGTCGCCTTCTCGCTCTGCTTTGGTCTCCACCGTCTCAGCCGGACAATCGACCGAATACAACTCGATGTCCATTAGCGCCCAACAGCTTTCTTCTTGCCTATTTCTTAGGATTGCATGTGTAGTAAAATCATTGTAAATATATTCATTACTAAAGTCAATATTGTTGCCAAGGCGTTATTGTCATATCTTTAAAAGCATTTCTAAGACTCCAAAAGAGCTTCAAACTGCTTTATTGAACCCCAGTGTAAAAGGAAGAGAGAACTTAAGTTACAAAAGAGAATGTATCTTATGTGAATGATTGGTTTGCTGCATGTTAGTATTAAATAGAAATGCATTTCCCCCTCAGACGCATACACCTGCTTTAATCCATCATGTTTGGCAACGTCATAACAAAACTAAAACATTGGTTAGACCTTCCTCTAAGCAGCTCACACATCACTTACACGGCATAGCCACAAAGAGACATGTATATACGCACTGACAAATGCAGTTTAAGACACAGATGAGACGTTCAATGGATAAAGCCGTCATATCAGTGACTGGTGTGCTAATGAGGAGATCCTTCCTCTGCGTGGGCGGCGGCTGGAAGGCCTCGGGCACGCTGCGGTGATTTACTGCATATTGTGTTTTCGGTCATCCATGACCAATTACATGGTTTAGAGAGCAGAGCATTTCATTTAAGATCGATGTTTACGAAGGGCTCTGAAACGGCCCCAAGGTAAACAAACAAACACAAAGAAATATAAATCGCTTCGAAGAATAAAGCTCTGTTTAAAATAATGATTTGTCTTGCATTAGATAGGGTTAGCCGATCGTGGCTTGATCGAGCTGGGAGGAGGAGCGCTAATTAACAAACTATATTCAGTATTTGAAAAGTATAAAGTGTACCAAAGAGCACCTCTAAAGCTAAGTTATGTATTGCTTGTTTGATTCCCAGTGTCAAGCGTAACCGGTAAAGACACTTGATATGGATTACATGTGAAGATAATGATAGAATGGCAGGGACGAAACCCTCGGCCTCACATGCAGAGCACACGCAGTGACATGTGGCCTCTGCTTCAACCCACCCTAGCACCAGGAGCAGTGGGCAGCTATTGTACAGCGCCCGCGGAGGAGTGGGGGGGGAGGTGCCATGCTCAAGGGCATCAGAAAGGATTGGCATTGTGAGCACTGGACGGAGCCAGGCCAGCTGTTTCCCCTCATCTCCAGTCTTTATGCTAAGCTAACTGTAGCATGACTAAAGCTTCCCACGTCATATAAAAGCTTCAGATGCAACGGAACATCCTACATTGTATAAAAAGTAGACTTAGCCACGCTAACCCTTTGGTTTGTCGGACACTATTTAGAAGTCTCACTTCTCGCGCTATCTTGCCGCGAGAAGTGACCCTATTGGACCAGAGGGTGGAGTTTGGGAGGAAGAAGCGTTGCTACACCTCAATCTGGGTCGCCATGGTAGCAATCTGACCATCACAAGGCAGCCCCTCCCCCGAAAGCATACCGTCTATGTTATTCTAATTACTGGATACTAATCAAGTGAGAAGTAGAGTCCTTTTTTCATAAACCAGAAATCATTCGATCGATACTGTATTTTCATTCATTCCAGATGTTGTATTCGTCGTACACAAGTTATCTAAATGTAAGGACCACCGAGGAGGAGAAATAAAGCATTTCATTCGGGTGGTTTTGTAATTTGACAAGAACATATTGACAATAAGTAAGGTTACCATTTGTATGCAGAACTCCAAGACACAACCTAATTATATGTTTCAATACCAGAGACAATAAAGATATCATTTCCTGGTTCAATATCTTTTCTGACAGAATGGAAAATGTCGTTTCTATATCCATGAGATGTTGTAAACAGACAGCAGATGAGAGTGATTTGGAATGACTCCTATAAAGAACCCATGTGATGTCCTCTGTCCTTTGCGTTGAGTGTTCGACTTCACTGGAAGATTCGTCGACTGAATATCAAATACGCATTCGCCTAGAACTCTCTTCCTGAATTTAGATGCACTTTTCTTGGTGATAAGTATGACATTGGAGAGTATCGTTGCATCTATGAAAGCATACTTGTCAGTCAGCTTTTCCAGATACCTTCTTTCTAGGACACGAGAAAAGAAGAGAGGATGAATCCCTGCAGTCCCAAGGTTTCTCTTGAACGTGATTCGTACAAAGGAGAACATAACGAGGAGGTGGGTCCATGTCAGAAGGGTAAGTCAGGGCAAGTCTTGTTGCCTACAAAGCCAGAGTGGACATCACAAAGACACACATGCAGAAGAATCAGAATTTGAAATGACCCTAATTATAAAAGGCTGCTTTCAGAATACGACCTTAGCACGGCACTTACACGGCACGGCATGTGAATACAGAGAGAGGAACAGTGAGGGAAGCAGACAGACAGGGGGTGCTGGGTGCAAAGCACACGGTGTGGGGGGGGGGACAGAGAAGCTTCTGGATCGTTCAACGCAACCCGACCACCAGGCGGACGATTAAAGAGGACATGTTATGCCCATATGCATATATCATGTTGCGTTCGACTGTGACATGTGCACACGCTTTAAATACGTATTTATCTTTCTCATTCTGCCGCATCACCTCTGTTCACCCTCTGTCTGAAACCAGAGCCCGGTCTTTTCTAAATGTTTAGCTGGCCAGCTCTGTTGTGATTGGTCAACTCATTGGAGGTATCCCACGCTTAGCATATCACGACAAATGTGTTGGAGCGCTGGCCAATAGATGCACGAGTGGTACATACTGACTTCATCCATAACCACGGGCTGATGGAGACCCTGGAGAGGCTGGTCCTCGGACACCTTCGGCCCCTTGTGAGGCCGTCGCCTACCAACCTGCCATCGGGGTGGATGACGCCGTCATCTACCCGCTGCGGAGGTCCCTCTCCCACCTGGAGCAGCCTGGGGGCCCTGTGAGGATCCTGTTCTTTGACGTCTCCAGTGCCTTCCACACCATCCAGCCCCCGCTGCTGGGGGACAAGCTGCAGCTCTCGGGGTGGATCACCACCTCACCTCCTGGATCCTGGACTACCGCCTGGATCCTGGACTACCTCACCTCCTGGATCCTGGACTACCTCACCAACCGCCCGCAGTACGTGAGGACCAGGGAGTGTCAATCAGACACCTCCATCAGCAGTACGGGGGCCCCCCAGGGGACGGTGGCACCGTTTCTCTTGAGAAGACGATCACTCCGTGACAAAAGTTTTCAAAACCGTTTCTAGTCTTCAGTATTTCCAGACAAGTGGCTCCTGAAATCAATCTTACTAACTGTAAGTCCTGTCTGGTCCTGGGTCTGGTCCTGGGTCTGGTCCTGGGTCTGGTCCTAGGTCTGGTCCTGGGTCTGGTCCTGGGTCTGGTCCTGGGTCTGGTCCTGGGTCTGGTCCTGGGTCTGGTCCTAGGTCTGGTCCTAGGTCTGGTCCTGGGTCTGGTCCTGGGTCTGGTCCTAGGTGCCGGAACTAACTCAACTGAACCTGTCGACCTGTGCCAAACCTTACGTTCAAGGTCTTTGAGGTATGGCGTTGTCAGATATCTCTGAAACATTAAACATAACTTATGAACCAGCTAGGTGCAGTTCCTGTCCTGAAGGCCTCTGAGGGAGATTAGACCTTGTAGTAGAATGAACACGTGGGCCAATCAGTTTCGTTTTGGAGCAGATCGTTTTAATGATATCGGAGAATTGGCTATTTATATCAAATGGCTGCACACAGAGATTTGCCTCTGAGGGATCCCTCAGAACTCAGAGGAACTGTTCTGCTCGTTCCCTTTCTATAACCAAACATTTTAATATTCACTTATCTACAACATGTCATTCAGCTGTCTCTTTCGTCCAAAGACACTTAAGGCACTGACCCCTTAGAGGTAGAGGGTTACTTCAACAATGTATACCAAACAGCTACCTGTAATGTAACTGGATACTTTTGGATAACCTCAATATAAAATGCCAATAAATACAAGACGAATATTAATAAGATGTTTATTACTTAAGTGTATTTTGTCTCTAGTCTTTAAACCAAAACTCAATTTCATCCCGGGCCACATCAGCATTATAGTGGCACTCAAAGGGCCGGTTTTACATTTGAATATAATATATATTAAATAATGTATTATATTACATTGTTGGCCCTGCTTTGGATTATTATCAGTTCTGGTGATATCTTCCTGAATAACTACGACTGAAAGCAGAAGTCTAGGGCAAATCATTGAAAGCAAATATCCACCAATTGTATTGTATATTATATTCTTAGCACGCTCTTGCGGGCCACATAAAATGAGGTCGCGGGCCGGATTTGGCCCCCGAGCCTTGAGTTTGACACCCCTGCTTTAAAGCAACAATCAAACCCGTGAGCACACACTACACTCTTAGTTTAACACGGTTCGTCCAACACACACTATCTTATGGAAGTATGGATGATTCTCGAAAAACGGCTAAGTGCCAACAGGGGAGGGTGAAAGTCCTGTATACCGTGAGTAATCTTACCCGGCTTTTAGACACTAATTCCTGGGTAACAAAGTCACCCTGCTCGGGTCGTCAAATGTGAATGAAATGGACAGATTCCTGTACATTTCAATCACTTTTAATGGGAGTCGTCAGGTGTGGATGAAATGCCCATATCTCCCTTAAATTCACATCAATCTTACCCAGCTTTCACACATAATTCATGGGTAATACAGCCATGTGCACCCTGTGTTTAAAGTAATCTTACCCGGCTTTTAGACACTAATTCCTGGGTAACAAAGTCCCCCTGCTCGGGTCGTCAAATGTGAATGAAATGGACAGATTCCTGTACATTTCAATCACTTTTGATGGGAGTATTCAGGTGTGGAAGAAATGCCCATATCTCCCTTAAATTCACATCAATCTTACCCAGCTTTCACACACTAATTCATGGGTAATACAGCCATGTACACCATGTGTTTAAAGTAATCTTACCTGGCTTTTAGACACTAATTCCTGGGTAACAAAGTCCCCCTGCTCGGGTCGTCAAATGTGATTGAAATGGACAGATTCCTGTACATTTCAATCACTTTTGATGGGAGTCGTCAGTATATGGAGCTTATCCCATAATTCCCGGAGGTTCCAGGCCGAATTTGGAAGCTCATAGGCGGCCTGCCATGCGTCCCCACCCGTGGAAAGCAAAAAAAAGTAAAGAAAACGGTCAATTATATGTTAAAATAATCAAAAATGAAGTTTTTGAAAATTCTGGAAAAACGGCTAAGTGCCCACCGGGGGAGGGGAAAAGTTCCGAAGCGCCGGAGACTTTTGCACTCCCCCGTTGCAATTTACAACGGAGAGGGGAAACGAGACCTCCCCTCCTCCGTCCAAATCGAAATCGGAAACCCGGTTTTTGAGAGCACTTAGAAAAAAACGAGCTATAATCTCATGATGGGGAAATCATGGAGGAATGTGTCCGCCTCACAAGCACTTTGGATCGGATCAAATTGTTGCCTGGAGGACCCCTAATCATGGTTCTCAAAAAACTTAAAGTTTTTGAACTGGTCTCTGGATGAATGCAAGGGGAGTTGTCAGGGGACTCTACCCGCCTCAAGAGGCACTATTTTCGGATACATTTTATCCATTTTCACCCCTTTTTCTGGTTCTTCTAAAAAGTTAACTTTAACTTTTTCCGACTCTGGAGAAAGGTAGGGGGAGTTGTGAGGGGACTCTACCCGCCTTTTGGAACACTATTTTCGGATACAATTTATCCATTTTCACCCTTTTTATGGTTCTTCCAAAAAGTTAACTTATACTTTTTCCGACTCTGGAGAAAGGTCGGGGGAGTTGTCAGGGGACTCTACCCGCCTTTTGGAACACTATTTTCGGATACAATTTATCCATTTTCACCCTTTTTATGGTTCTTCCAAAAAGTTAACTTAGACTTTTTCCGACTCTGGAGAAAGGTCGGGGGAGTTGTCAGGGGACTCTACCCGCCTTTTGGAACACTATTTTCGGATACAATTTATCCATTTTCACCCTTTTTATGGTTCTTCCAAAAAGTTAACTTAGACTTTTTCCGACTCTGGAGAAAGGTCGGGGGAGTTGTCAGGGGACTCTACCCGCCTTTTGGAACACTATTTTCGGATACAATTTATCCATTTTCACCCCTTTTTCTGGTTCTTCCAAAAGTTGAGTTGTACTTTTTCCGACTCTGGAGGAATGCAATGGAAGTTGTCACGGAATAACGAGACACTATTTTCGGCTAAAATGGTTGCCTAGAGGACTCCCAATCATGGTTCTCACACAACTTTAAGTTATGAAACTGGTCTCTGGACGAACTCAAGGGGAGTTTTCACGGAATAACGAGACACTATTTTTGGCTAAAATGGTTGCCTGTATGACCCACAATCATGGTTCTCACAACACGTTAAGGGCGTTCTCCCCGGCAACCCGCCAGCAGATGGAAACACCCGCCTCTCCACCTCTTCCGAGGGACGAGGGACACCGGGGGTCTGCTGGAGGCTACTGCCGGTTCCTGCGCTCCACCGGGACCCTGACTCCAGCGCGGTGTGGCGGCCTCTCCCTGGCCGTCCCCCGTGCGCCCTCTGGGTACCTGACTCCCCTGCCTCCTCCGGGGGCAGGGGAGAGGGGTGCAATGCCTCCGCGGAGGATACTGTTATCCCCACGTTGTCGTACCCGAAACTGTCGGGTATCCTTTGTGAGAACCAGACTCTGGATGAACGTGAGGGGAGATTACAGGGATCTCTGCCCGCCTAACGAGTGCCTAAATGGGACACCGCACCGTGATGCAAATGAAAACAAACTCTGATTTGAAAATAAGCTGAGTGCATCTTTCGTGAGTCTTTTCACGCTTCCTTCTTTTTTACCCACAATTCTGGTGACATTTCCCGGTACCGAAATGCTCAATAATACAGGTCGGATGGCGGTCCGTTGTCCGATCTGCAATAGCTCCTACCGTGCCCTGAGCAAGCACCTGCAGAGGCACCACGGTGTGCGTAACTTGGATGAAAGAAAAATTCTGCTGTTGTTGGCCAACGGATGGACCAACATTAGGCTCCATCCCTGTAGCATTCTGGGATGCGAGTACCGCGGCACAAGGCTGGATCGCCACTTGGCCAGAGACCATGTTGAGCTGGCCCGGGAGGAACTACATGTGGTTCAAAATAAACTGAAAATGACAGTGGCCAAGAAGGATCTTTATGCACTCCGAATGACACACCCCACTATAGCAATGATTACTGCTTGGGCTGTTGACATGGAGGACGACGACGACATACTGTCACAACCTCCACCCTTGTCCCCGGTGAACGAGTGTGGCAACCCCGACTGCAAAGAATGGAGGATGGAGGCAAATGCAGTGAGGGCTCAGCGGGACAGATATGCTTTTGAAGTGAAATCGCTTCGCTTCAAATTGCAAAAAAGGATAAAACACAAGCGACAGAGGATGGATCAGCGGGCCGGGGACATGCCCGCGTTCGATGGCGAGGAACGAGAGCGGATCATTCTAAACAAACGGCCCCGAGCAGAGTCGACACCAACGAGGCTGTCCGAGTCGAAAGGTCCCTCCTGCAGCAAGTCCCCCACTGGCTCTCACACACATTCATCCAGCTCCTCAGAGCCTGCATCCATGCATACCGAGGCCTCGTCAACCTCCCCTCCCATAAATTCCCCCTGGTCACGGGGCAGGGGCCGGGGAAATATAATGAGAGACATCACATTCCCACGGATCATGGGTAAGTGTGTTGAATATGTGACAAATGCAGTCTCTGTAACACACCACGTGTTGTCATTAAAGTACTGTTTCTATTTCACAGAGGAGTATCTGCAAGGATACCGGGAGCACTATGCAGGTATCGACCCACCAGTGAGGCTCCAGGAAAACACAGTCTCCAAACAAAGCAGAGTGAAGTCGTTCCTCAGTTTCATGGCTCACGGTTTCAATCGCCTGTCTGACTGGCTCTTTTTGAGGGATCTCAAGAGGATACGTGGGTGGTCCCGGAGCCTGATGAAGTCAAGCCTTCAAGTCACGACCTCCGACTTCTACATCAAGAATATATCCCACTTTCTCAACTACATGGCCGACACACCGTGCAAGGGGAGCAGGCTCAGCCAAACCGACATGATTTTAATCAAACGGGAAGTAGTTGCCATCCTGAAGTCCCTGAAGACAAAAGTACTTATCCACCAGATGCAAGTGAAGCGTGACAGATGGAAGGTCTGCCGAGCCACAACGACCTAATGACGTGCTTGACTTCGACGAGCACTCGCATCCCTCAGCTCCTGGATGTGATGGCCAGCAATCCGACTACCGCAACCCGGACCCTGCTCTATGGGTATATGACTCTTCATTGGAGCTGCATTTACGGCCACCGTCCGGGGGTCTACTCCAACATGACCAACGCCGAGGTCCGAAAGGCGGATACAACTGGCACTGCCTTCGGCTACCTGGTTCATGTGAGTGTTATTAAGTAATGCATTTATTCTGGCAGTTATATGCATGATTGACACTCTCTAACTCTGTCATAACAGGTAAGCAACCACAAGACGGCCAACGCGTTCGGGGAAGCGCAGCTGTACCTCACCGTGGAAGAATTTGGATGGATGAAGAGGTGGCTGGAAATCAAGGGTACGCTGACCTGCACCCAGAGCCGTTACTTCTTATACACAGAGGGGAAGAACCCGTTCAGGAAGCTTGCCTCCTCCCTTGAGGTTGGCATGGGCTGATGTGGGGCTCCACGGTCCCATTAACTTCACCGACCTCCGCACAGTCCACGCCGATAATGCGAAGAGGTTTCAAGACAGAGGCAACCGCCAAAGAGTGAGTGATTTCATGTGTCACAACACTGCAACTGCGGACACATTTTACGCGAATAATCCTTCTTTGAAGGAGGCTGCGGACATTCGGTTACTCTTCACAGAGTCACTGCAAGCAGCGGCCGCGGCATCGACAGCAGCAGCAGCAGCGGGAAATGAAGACACTTTTGCGGGTATTGACATCGACAGTGACAGCTCTGGAGAGGAGCACAGCCCGGCTCCCTACCAAGACTCCCTACCAAGACATGTCAACGCTGGGCGAGCGAAGAGGGACCAGTCACTGGCCGAAAACAGCCCCTCAGACATGGGTGAAGAGAGGGTGCCATACTCTGCCCCAACTTCACCCACTCTTGCCAGTGATCAACTTGTAAATATGCAGTGTGTTGTTGTAATCACTCCCCTTGTACATACTTTATATCCTGTGTGAATGTATTTATTACTGTCAATATTACTGTAAATAAAGTTTGTTAAAATTACTAAGTCTTCTGTTTTTAAAGCCCACTACGGGTTTTTTTCCTTTAATATCCCCAGGGCCACTATATTCTGGTTCTGGTGGTAGCATGGAGGTGTTTAGTCCGAGTGAGGAGTGCTCAAGTGTGGGATGATTTGTAAGGTAGAAGAGGGTAAAAAAAGTTAAAGTGTGAACCTCCAGCAGGGCAGGTGGTGCTGTGAAGAAGGCCGACTATGAGTGTCGATGGACGGTAAAGCACCGCAAAATACACCCTCTTTAAGCTACCCAGGGGCACGAGATTCTTGAGGGTGTGATCATCTGGGTTTAGTCCGTGGGGGAGTGCTTAAGTTCGGGGGCCCGGGGACCCAAGGTGCGCGAGGTTCTGGAGGTACGCAAGTCAGGGAGAGATCCTGGAGCTCCTCAGTCCGTGTTTTGGGGGTCTTGGAGCGGCCCCGAAGAGGTGCCTTTGTCGGTGTACCTAATGGGTAATAAAGCCACTCTAAACAGGTCGTCAAATGTGAATGAAATGGACAGATTCCTGTACATTTCAATCACTTTTGATGGGAGTCGTCAGGTGTGATTGAAATGTACAGAGTGCTTGAGTCATCTGGTGTGGATGAAAGTGCCATATCTTCCTTAAATTCACATCAATCTTACCCAGCTTTCACACACTAATGCATGGGTAATACAGCCATGTGCACCCTGTGTTTAAAGTAATCTTACCCGGCTTTTAGACACTAATTCCTGGGTAACAAAGTCACCCTGCTCGGGTCGTCAAATGTGAATGAAATGGACAGATTCCTGTACATTTCAATCACTTTTGATGGGAGTCTTCAGGTGTGGATGACATGGCATGTTTAATCTTATTTTGAGCACTCTTTTCCCCGCATAAACTAGTTTAAATCACCGTTAAACACTTATTTTCTTGATGTCTATATAACCGACTTCCCGCTATGCATTGAAGTCCGATACATGGACCCCGTACACTAGGTAGACCGCGGCCGGTCGTAAATGTCCAACCAGTGTACCCTCTGGTCCCTAGGGTATGAAAGTATAGGTTCCCCTACTGAAGTTAAAAAAGACGAAAGGAACCAAAGAGGGTGAAACCCGTAAAGCAATCCAGGCAGCAGAAGTATAGATTGTGGCTGAAGGTGCGGTCGGCCTCTGAAATATATACTGGCCCATAAAGCTCAAACGCTAATGGCTGTATTAGTCACTTAGTAGTCGTGGAGCAGACTCTCACATCATCGCTCTCTGATAAGCCGGCCGAGCAGGGGGTGCGGAGCGACGAGGCTGACTCCCTGCCAGGACACTCGGGGCCTATCGATGGATGCTCTGAAGGCTGTGAGAAGGAGCCTCAGCGGGGCAGCTTGGTGACGTACGCGCGTTGCAGTGAGAAGGCTTTGCAGGCGTCTCGAAACACTCGAGCTGCCTGCCCACGTTTCCGTGTTCGCCTTCTCGTGTCCGTGCACCAACACGGTGCTGCGGTTGAGGATAGCGTACGTGTTAGAGGATGCAGATCTACACTCAAACCAAGCTGCAGAGTAATTCCTATGAAAAGCACGAATGGCTCGACGAACTGGTTCCATGCCTCTTTGTATTCCTCCACGGCCGTGTGCTCTTCTCGTTTAGCCGTCTCATGTGAGCTCACGGGTTCACTTTTATTTTATCGAATAATTGCAAAAAGTTGGAATGACGAGTCGGACGTATAACACACACTATAGACACACTGAACACTATCATTGATCTGGTTCATTTCTTCTGTCAATGTATCCATCCCTCCATCCATCACTCCATCCCTCCCTCCCTTCCTCCCTCCATCCCTCCCTCCCTCCCCTCATCCCTCCCTCCCTACCTCCATCCATTTCCAAAGTAAAACAGTTATATTAGTAGATTACTCCAGCTAACACGTATTGGATATTCCCCGTGTTACTTATATCTGCATTTACTTTTTTCTTGCCCTAACTTTTATTTAATTTTTTTTCAGTTTCCATGAGTTTTCTTTATTTCTTTGTCCTCCTTCATTTCTATATGTGTTTCACGAAATAAGTGCCATTGTTATATTGATGCTAATGATGACGCACGGGAGGGCTGCTCCCCATCAGCTGCTTCAGCCCTACTCGTCGTGTGTATGAACTATACGTTCTTGTCTTTGTATGGTTTTAGTAGAATACCAAAAAA